>MJUU01003491.1:9595-78234 GCA_002080025.1 Modiolus philippinarum | reverse complement strand
TATATATATATATAAAGGGCTTGGTGGAGTTTGTTTTTCTTACGGGATATGGCCATAACTTCCGTCATTTTCGGAAAGATTGTTTAGACCATTGATGAATATTCTCTTTAGGTAATTCATCTGCTGCATATGAGTTTGAAAAAACCGTAAATAATTAAGTGTTGTCTGCGTATGATCTTATATTGCATCCTATGTCACGGACAATATTATTTATATTTACTAAGAACAGAAAGGGACCAAGTATTGACAATCGGGGAACACCTGTTTTTTTATTAAAGCTTACAGATGACTGTCCAGATATAAGACTTTGCTTCCTTTTCGATAGATACCTCATGAACCATTTTAAAAGACTACCACGTATACCGATTGCTCTGCGTTTGAAAATAAGACCTTCATGCCAGACTCTATCATACGCTTTATTTATCATGTTTATGTCACAGAACACTAATCAAATTTCATTCCCTACATCCAAAGCTTTACCAAACAAATCTGATGAATGTAACAATTGGTTTGTAGAAGAACCACCGGGTTTTAAACCAGATTGAACACTCTAGTTATACGATAGGTTCTAATAACAAAAATGTAAATATACTTAAAAACGCCTCTTGCCATGACTTTACCTAAGATTGGAAGAAGAGCGGCAACCGCTCTGTCTCCACTTTAAAATACTGGTATAAAATTGGCATTTTTGGAATTTTTGCAATTATTTTGGAGTGCGCTTGAATGAGGAAACTTGTTAAAAATCCAAGCTATTGGGGCAAAAAATTTTTTTGCGCCCATTCTCAGGATTCTGACATTAATATTATCTGGAATAATTGCCTTTGAATAACTTTTGCATATACAAGATCAAAAACTTCTTTTTCTGTTATATTGATATTACTTAATAACTCGACAATGTCTAGAGACCGGTTGATTAAAGTTGCTTCAGAGTCGTCGCTTCTAGCTTGTTGGCTAAAATACAGATTTAATAATTGTTTTTCTTCTTCGTCATTATCTATACATTTGTCATTAACTAATAAAGGAGAGTAATCAGAGAATTTTTTAGGGGCCCTTGATAAGTTTCTTCATATTTTTTCCTTTTATTTTACAGTAGTAGTCTTGATTTCAAGAACTTCAATTTGTTTGTTCATATAGTCCTCTTTAGCTGATTTACACGATGTAAAAGAGTTGACACACTTGTTTCTCGCTGCGCTAAAACAGTCCCATGATCTATATTACTTTTATGTTTAGCTTTGTTGTGTAAACGCTTACGTCACTTACGTCTAGAATTTAATTCATATCGTGTATAGTCACTATGTTTTCCCGAATTGGTTGATTTGATAATTAATTTGATTTAAGTCATTTTTAAATTGTTTAATATTTACTTGTTTATAGTCCAATTTTTTCCGTTTGAAAATGATTGCATGGGGTTTTTAATGTTGAGAATTGCACTTACTGGACAGGGTTGCTGGTAAAAATAAAATCTAAAAAAAAAAAGACATTTCTCAAAAATGGGTTGGGTCGGAGATAATTAGTTTCAGTCCGTTTTGATTTTTAACATCACGCAAACTATTATTTCTATGATTTTGCAAACTCTAGTTTAAGTCTCCACATATTACAATGTTATTCATACCTGTCGCTAGTGCATTTTCTATAGCCAACTGTTTCCGTTCCAAACCTCTGCGTGAGAGTCTTGAGGTTGATAAATAACAAAATACCGAGGTTACTGTGAATTTAGATTCTGCATATTCGCATTTCGACAACTTATGTCTCTTCAGTGCAGATAAAAGCAAAATATTTGGAAGTCCATAAACCGAAATAGGTGTAAAAATGATGGAGAACAAATAAGTAATAAAATCTAAATAGGAAAGCCAAAATCAGCTAAGGACAGAGCTATGCAAGAGGGAGATACTCCTTAGTTTTAAACAAAATATACTAAAATTTAGATATTGCATGTTTCCAAATAAATTCGGTTTTCGGGCCAGCACCGAAGTACTGGCTACTGGGTTGGTGAATACCCTCGGGGACTAACAGTCCACCAGCAGTGGCATCGGCCCAGTGGTAACAAATAACAAAATACCGAGGTTACTGTGAATTTAGGTTCTGCATATGCGCATTTCGACAACTTATGTCTCTTCAGTGCAGATAAAAGCAAAATAATTGGAAGCCGATAAACCGAAATAGGTGTAAAACTGATAGAGAACAAACAACCAATAAAATCTAAGTAGAAAAGCCAAAATCAGCTAAGGACAGAGCTATGCAAGAGGGAGATACTCCTTAGTTTTAAACAAAATTTACTAAAATTTAGATTGCATGTTTCCAAATAAATTCGGTTTTCGGGCCAGCACCAAAGTACTGGCTACTGGGTAGGTGAATACCCTCGAGGACTAACAGTCCACCAGCAGTTGCATCGGCCCAGTGGTAACAAATAACAAAATACCGAGGTTAGTCCAAATAAAATTTTGATTTTATAAGGGATTTTGCATCTAACTCGTTTACAAAGGCGTACATGTATACGTAACAACGGCAGTAGAATACCGAAGGAACAAGGGAAGCGAAGACCACAAAAATCGAAATCCAAAGACATGGCAAAAACGGCAACAGAGAAAAACAAAGACAAAACAAGGACGTGAGAAAGGTACAATGCACGGAAATAAAAAGACGACACCAAAACTAAGGCACTCATAGTGTGAACTCCCATGAAAACCGGAATTAACATCAGGTGCTCCGGAAGGCTAAGCATGTCCTGCTCCGCTAGCGGCACCCGTCACACTATCAGTGAGTCAATCCAGGGTTGAGTCAAAACCGGTAATGTCAAATTCGTGAAGACTTGAAATCTAGCTGAAAATGTCCGTTTTCATTTGGGACACAGATACGTCGGATCTGTCAATGATATCATGGTGACGGCCATAAAATTTCTGAAGGGATGAAAGCAACAAAGGCTGACCAAATCCCTAACTAAGCAACTTTTGGGACAATGTTTTTGCTCTATTCAAAAATCACTGTATAAACTACATGCGCCACAGTAACGAATAAACTGTGAAATGTACACTCCATAGGCTGGAGAGGTAGGTATATTGCTGCTCAGAAAGGGAAAATTCGCAATTGGGAAGTTAAAATCATCACGTTTGTCATATAGCATAGATTTCAAACATCCATCTTCATCAATGTATATAAACAGATCTAGATACGAAGCTGAAGTAGGTGTGTCAGTAGTCTCTTTAATTTCAAGCTCATTGGGATAGATCTGGTGTAAATATTCCTTGAATTTTGGATTATTAAGAGAAAGTACATCGTCTATGTAGCGAAAATTAAAGGCCTGGGCTAAATGTTTTTGTTTTTTTCTTTGTTAGCCCTTGTAAAAACTTGGCCTCATACGAGAAAAGAAAGAGATCAGCTAAAAAGCGGCGCGCAGTTAGTTCACATTGGAAACCCGATTGTCTGTTGAAAAACGCGACCTCCAAATTCGACAAAAATCTATTGAAAATTCCAACGTCTTGATTACGTCATTCTCCGTGTAATTCTCCGTGTACTTCTTTCTTGACTTTCTTTTTTTTCTTTTTTTTTTTTCTTTCTTTCTTGTTTGACTGAGTGTGGTTCTTTACAAAAATATGCTTTGTCTGTCCCCACTACTAAGTAAGTGAATCTGTGTTCTCCGTTTTTTGTGCAGAAACATTGATGTATCAAATCAGAAATTATTGTTTTCATTTTATTGTGTGGCAGGGTAGTATAAAGAGTAGAAAAATCAAAAGTTTGTATTGACGTATGGTAAAGGCGTACATAGAAAATAACGTAAATAATGTCTAAAAAAACCCGGCATTAGTTCCTCGTGTCAAAATATACAATACAAATGTCAATTTTATTAAAAAATTCCGTATTTGTAGCAAGTTTTAATGTATGAGCAAACCAGCACAAATAATGAACGGTCTTCATCACCCCTATCACACCTCAAAACCAAACGCGGAAGACTTTGGCTTCGCGTCATGAAGATCCATGAATTTCTATTGAAAAAAAAGAAATCTGAAAACCTGGAGCTAACGTGGCTCGATCCGCGGTTTCAGAATATTTTTTTTCACTGTTAGCTCCACGTTTCGCGACGGAAATAGAGTAAATCAAAGAAAATTTATCACAATTGAAAAGTCAGGTTTACTTTCTGATCCTATAATTTTAAGTTATTCATCATTGGTCTAACCATATTGTCTGTAATTGTTTTGTTCTGTTAGTATGATTCTATATTTGTTTGTTTGTTTATTTGTTTTATGTTTGCTTTTTTGTTTGTTTGTTTTAGTTTGTTTGATTTGCATTTGGTTTTTGTGTTTTGTCTATTTCAATACATTCATTTATGTGGCCTGTAATCAAATCAGTAGAGAGAAATGTCATTAGATTACATGTCACGTGCTTTTAAATCTGAAGTTACTATGTTTGAATGCTTGCCACAAGTATCCTTTTCGAAAGATCAGGTATAAGATGTTTCAGGCATTACTTGTAATCTCAAAAACAACGGAAAATTAATTCAACATTCGTTCTGTTCGATTCGGTGTACTCGTTGAGATTTCATCGGTAATATTACTATGAATCGACATACATGAGGCACAAACGGGGTAAAGAGACACAAGGCGAAAGGGTTTGGAGATAGGAAATAGGTGCGAGAAAATGAAGCAAAGGGGCGGGATAAATTTAACGAGAAAGGGAAAGGGCGAAAAGCGAAAAGAAAAGAAGAAAAAGAGAAAGGGATGAGCGCGAGAAAGGAGAAAAGGGTAAAATAAAGGCACCCTCTGTCCACCCCATATAAATTGTAAATAAGCTTGAATGAATAAAGAGCAGAGGCATTGTTCGCATCAGCGCCAAAACACTTCTTAAAATAAAAATAAAATGCATTACAATATACGTTTACTCCATTTCTGTTCAAAGAAATCAGTAATATTGAAAAAAAAATAGAATATCAGATTAACATTCTCAGGTTATGATCGACTTTTATATCCAGTAAACAACATTTCAACTATAACTAAATGCCGAAGTTACTGTGAATTTAATTTCTGCAAATGCACATTTCGACAACTTATGTCTCTTTAGTGCAGATAAAATCTAAACATTTGGAAGACCATAAACTCAAAAATGTTTAAAACTGATAGAGAACAAATAACCAAGATGATCAAAATGTAAAGCCAAAATCAGCTAAGGACAGAGCTTTGCATGCGGGAGATACTCCTTAGTTTTCGACAAAATTTACATTAAATTAAATATTGTAATGTTCCAAATAGAATCGGTTTCCGGGTCAGCACCGAAATACTGACTACTGGGCTGGTGAATACCCTCGGGGACTAACAGTCCACCAGCAGTGGCATCGACCCAGTGGCAACAAATAACTAAATACCGAAGTCAATGCGAATTTAATTTCTCCAAATGCGCATTTGGACAACCTATGTCTCTTCAGTGCAGATACAATCGGGGATGGAGTGTTCAAGTAAAAAGCCAACATAGAGTTAAACCAGGATTTTTTTTAATTGAAAGGTCTGAATTATTATCTGATCCTTTAATTTTAAGTTATGGTACCATTCATAAATGGTCTTACCATTCTATGTATATTTGTTTTATTTTGGTTAATTTTAATGAATAGGCCGTGAACAGATCAATAGAGAAAAAAATCGCTTAACATGTCATGTGTTTGTACAGCTGAAGTTTTGAAAGATGTACGTTTGCATGATTGGCACCAGTGTATTTTTCGGAAGATTATATATTAAATGTTTCAGAACGTTAACCGTTCACTCGAGCACAATAACATTTCATTTTGGTCTACTATATTTATTTCGGTGTGCTCATTGAGGTATCATTGACATACAAATGTATTACTACAAATCGACATAAATTGGAATGAATTTTTAAAGAGAAAAGGCATTGTTCATATTATCACCAAAAAGACCCCTTTAAAGGAAAAAATGCATTAAAAAATATATGTTCTACATTTGAGTGTAATGAAAAAGATTTTCCTCACTAGGGTTTTTATTTCAAATCTAGAATATTTTTTATCCTGGAGCACGAGCTTTGAGAAAATTGCCACATCTATTGCATATATCCCATTATTAAATTTAGAGAAAAAACATACGTCAAATAAAATTAATTCGTTTTCTCTTCTCCAATTCTCATTATCCTAAATCATTGGATGATCTAGCGTAAGGGTTTCAGGGGTTTTTAGAAAAAAAATGACAAAAAATGAAACCCCCGTTTGGGTAGGCTGAATCTACCGATGCAAATTAACTGGAGAAGGCAATCCCAAGACAACTTGAAAAAGCAAAAAAAAAAAACATAAACTAAGGCAGAAGACAAACTTAAACAACGATAGGGATTCTGGACGTAGTATACAGGACCTAGGAAAAAGTAAGTGGTATGGTTAGATAGCTTTTTTTTAATCATTCAACCCCTTTTTTTATCAATGTTGTTTTCCTATGAAATAAAAAACAAAGATATTTTTGAAGTCATTATTGCGCGGTTTCTTCAAACGATAATATTGACGTTATGTATTTTTTCCCTCAGCCATCGTTAGCATATGCAAAACATGAGACGGATACCCAGTATATCTAGTTTGCGTATTTGTCACAAGTTTTTGTTTTGAAATATCATTTTCTTAGCCTCCATCTTCAAAAGATTACCTGAATCTTTCGATTTCAAACATTTGTATACGTCAATCAATTTGGATGGTGTTAATGCTGCGGTCAGGGAAGCGGCAAAACTTTAATTGTAAATGAAGTCAAAATGTGAAATGTCTACATTGTAGATATATCAGACGTGAAAACCTGACAAATGTTTGCACGACGGCGAGTCAATGAAAAGTAGAGAGCTCGGGGTGTAAATCTTAATGGTCGGTAAATTAATAGTTTTGCCACTTCCTTGATCGCAGTAATATTGAAAATATGTTGGCACTCTTTCAAGTTGCCTTCTTTACCATGTAAGATTGAAGGTTCAGTCTGGAAAGTTTTATGTAAAACAAGTCCCGGTTTTGGCATTCAGAAAAATTAAGCAAAGATTTGTTAAATTTGATTAAAAATAGTGTCCTTTTCGACGTGTCTTTATTTACAATGTCAGAAAGGAAAAAGCGGGACAAACTCATTGTCCCCAATCATGCACTTTAAAATGTTGACACATATATTTTTGTCTGGAAGTATTTTTTTGTAAAGCAGATAAAAAAATGCCTCTAATTTAGCTAGCGAATCAGAAGGCAGTTTACCAGCTGAAAGCCACGAATTGCAAATGGAAGGACTTACCCCGCATTTATATGGATGTCACAAACGAGATTTTGTTTGCTTAAACAATATCTGCCACTACGTTATGTTTTATTTCCTCAAAAATCCTTAACCTCTTTGGATCTTTAATCTTTTGTCTTTTTCTTTTTTAATTGTTTCTGCATTATCTCGCCCGCGACGACATTCGTGGAAAGCGAGACATATGCGTACAAAGTATGACGGCGACGGCGGAGGCGTAAACTTTCGTCTTAAGTTTTTGTGATTAAGTCATTTTCTCACTTACTCTAAATGGTAGGTCAATGATATTTGGTATATAGGTTGGTCTTGAGTAGTACATGACAGTCTGTTATACGGATTTTGTCTGTGACCTCTATTTCATGGTCCAATGAACATGTTAAGTTTTTGTGCTGAATTGAGTTTCTTAGTAACTTTTAGTGATAGGTAAATGATATAAGGTGTATAGGTTGGTCTTAGGTAGTGCATGATAGTCCGTCATATTGGTTTTTGTCCTTGACCTCAATTTCACGGTCTAGTAAACATGTTATGTTTTTGTAATTAGGTAATTTTCTTAGTTACTTTAAGTTGTAGGTCAATGATATATGGTATATAGGTTGGTCTTGAGTAGAACATGACAGTCTGCTATATGGCTTTTGTTTGTGACCTCAGTTTCACAGTCCATGGACATGGTAAGATTTTGTGATTAATGAAGTTTCTCGGTAACTATAAGTGGTAGGTCCGAGATATATGGTATATAGGTTGGTCTTGAGTTGTACGTAATAGTCTGCTATATGGCTTTTGTCGGTGACCTCAATTTCACGGTCCAATGAACATGTTAAAATTTTGTGCTTAGTTTCTCAGTAACTATAAGTAATAGGTTAATGATATATGGTATATAGGTTGGTCTCAGGTAGTACATGACAGTCTGTTATATTGCTTTTGTCCTTGATCTCAATTTCACGGTCTAGTGAGCATGTTAAGTTTTTGTGATTAGGTGATTTCACTTAGTAACTATAAGTGGCAGGTCACTGAAATATGGTTTGTAGGTTGGTCTTGGGTAGTACATGACAGTCTGCTATATGGCTTTTGTCTGTGACCTCAATTTCACGGTCCAGTGATCATGTTAAGTTTCCCAGTATCTATTAATGTAAGGTCAATGATATTTGGTATGCGGGTTTGTCTTAGTTTTAACATGACAGCCTGCTATTTGGCTTTAGCCCTTATCCTCAATTACATTTTTTTTGTTGAACATGATTGGTTTTTAGTATCTATCAGTGGTAGGTCACTGATACTTGGCATTTTTGTTTTGGGTGATACATGACGGTCTGCTATATTGCTCTCGCCAAATATCCTATTTTCACACTCTAGTGACATGATACACGTGTGTGATATGTTTTCTGATTTAGTCAGTTCGAGTTTTCAAATCAATTTTTTTGCTGCCAAGCAGAGACGGGCAAAGACGTCAATTAGGGTCCATACTTGTTTTAAACTTGCGAGAATAATTCACCTAGCCCTTCTATCCACGACACTCGGTGGACAAAGTACTTAACATACATGTAACCATTTTACGGTGTATGGTGTATGGTGTAATAGTGTATTGTTCATGGTATATGTGTGGTGTAATAGTGTATTGTTCATGGTGTATGTGGTGTTGAAACGTGAACCATACACCATTAACAATGAAGGGATATGGAATAAATGCAAATAACACAAAATCTCTACAAATACCATACATCTACCAAACATTATGAACCATACATCATACACTATGAACCATGCACCATACACTATGAACCATACACCATACAGTTTAATCCATACTCCATACGCGGTAACTCTGGACCATACACCCTATACGCGATTGAGAAACTCGATGTGAACGAGACACAATGCTGTGGCGCCCCAGGACTGGCACAATCAGAGTAAATATAAAAAACCTTATAGAAGATTGGGTGATCGCTTTGTTGAACATAAACAGAGCGTCACAAAGGGAAAAGACTGCCCAGAAGGTGAACTCTTTCGGCGATCCAAACAAAGCATACTGGACATGCATGTAACTGTCCTTTTACAAACTAGTGCGGGTGAGAAACAACGACAGTTCGTTGAACAAAAATTTTTCAATTTTCTGGGGACTGTCAGACCCTTTGGCATGAATGTTAAGACACAGTCTTTTTTCTGATTAATGCCATCTTGTATTCAAATTAAGAACAAATTTACTAAAAATATACAACAATACGGATATCAAAAGTATGCGATTGGATGTAAATGCAACCAAGTATTTAAATTTGGTACAAATTTTCTGAAAATATGCATAAATAGGGATATTGACATAATATGATATGGTGTAAATGCCATTTAGAAATTAAAACTTAGTACAAATTTACTGAAAACATGTAACAATAGGTATAACCATGGTATGCGATATGGTTTCAACGCCATCTAGTACTCCAATTGGTACAACTTTACAGAAAATATGCAACAATAGGGATATCAATATTATACGATATGGTGTTTATACCATCTAGTACTCAAATTTTGTACAAATTTAATGAAAATATGCTACAATAGGGATATCGAGAGCCAGCGATATGGTTTAAATACCAATTAGCATTCAAATTAGGTACAAATGGACTGAAACCATGCAACAATAAGGATATCGATAGTATGTGATAAGGTGTAAATGCCATCAACTATTCAAATTTGTTACAAATTTACTGAAGATATGCCACCATAGGGAAAAAGATAGTATGCGATATGTTATATATGCCATCTTGTACTCAAATTTTGTACCAATTTACTGAAAATATGCTACAATAGGGATATCGATAGCATGCGAAATGGTGTAAATGCCACCTTGTTCTTAGATGTACCAGAACTGTTCAATTTACAGTTCTTGTACTTCCATAATTGTTCAGTTTACAATTCTGGTTGTACCATAATTGTTAATTTAACAATTCTGAATTGTTTCAATACGCGTATTTGTACCAAAATTCTACAATTTTGATATTACCGAATTGTGTTCATATTCTTCCCTTTATCCCTGTTAAATGGAAGAAATATCGAAAGTTTCGTGTACAATGCATATTGTATGTGAAATAATATGGATCGTGTTTGATATTCGAAAAAAGGTTATTTACGGTGTAGGATGATAGCCCCTACGCCTTTGCTGCCTTCATAATCTGTTAATGTACACTCGATAATTGAATGATATAAAAGGAATACTTAACAAATATGATTCTAATGTTGAGACTGAAAAATGAGATCTCGTCAATTTTCCATTGAAAATTTTCATTTTAAACTGCAAAAAAGATAAAATGCAAATACATTTAATTGGACATCGTGTGTAGTGCAAGATGTAAAGTGTAAAGTGTATGATGTAAGGTATATTATGAATGTATTATGGGGAAATTATGTATAATATGATGTTGTATGGTATATGGTGTAATGGTTCATGGTGTATGTGTAATGGTGCACAGGGTTATAATGGTGTGATTGGTTATGTTTTACGGTACAAGCACTGAACCTCTTTGTATTTAAAATGGGGGTAATAACAAAATTACCGCACAGAGTTGTTAAGAGTCGAAAACCATGAGAAAAAAGCCAAAATTGTCGAGTACCGGCATTTCATAAGAAATGTCGGGTTAAATCGTTTTTATGGCTAACCAACCTCCCCTTTCCATTGCGGTAGTGTCCGGTAACAACTTAAGAGCATTGATATTGAAAATGTAGTCAATTAATCTGGTATAAAAAAATAATATGTATGAAAAATATACGGGACCAAAATTCCAAATTTGGGTTCAATATACAATATACAATATTCAATATACGTATATGGGTATACGTGTATATGAAAACGTATTACATATTCGATGCAAAACGTCTACGGTTAGTAATTTCTACCAAAATACTTTCACTTCTTTTTATATTTATAATGTATTTCGCTATCAAGAGTATTCCGCCATCTTGGATTAGAATTGTCATTAATGAATCACGAAGTAACATGTGAATGAAAGGATATGGAGTAAATGCACATGAGGCAAAGTCTCTACAAATACGTGGTAAAAAACAAGCAAAGGAACAACGCTTTTATTGTTTATATTTTATTGTTTATTTACTTTAAAATAACCCTTTGAATTATGTTGTTCACGAAAAGAATTTATGGATGCAATATTCTTAATGTAACGTGTCTAGTGAATGTAAAATTCAAAATAATATTTATCAATTATGGCGTAGATGAATTTGGATCAAAAGTAAATGTCAAATATAACCAGTGAACACTTTATTTTGCTGCTCCATGCACATACTAAAATCTTAATCCTATATCAAATGATAAACAAATCTACAGTCAATGCAATAATACTGGGCTCAGATCATTTTGTATGTGACCTTCAGGTTTTGTCAAGTTCTATTTCTCTTATTCTTAATAATTTCGTCAGTTTATATATAAACACGTACAAAATTATAACTACCGAATTGTATCCCACACTAAAAACCCAGCCTTGTGACTTCAGGTCCCTATAAAGATTAAAATGTAGCTCGTTGATTTATTTCTTACTTGTGAACATTCATATATAACATTAAAAAAACTATAATAGAAAAACAAAAGATAATAGGCACGAGATACATCGGCAAACGAATACAATGTAAACGAATGTTGTTATTTGACCTTGAAGCTGATAGTCAAAGTCATAGGTCAAATACAATAATATGTGACACTTTGTCTTTACCTGTTTTATCTATTGTTATGAGGTACAAATGGTCTGGATCCAAGAAAATGAGTTTAACCCCACCGCAATTTTGCGCCTGTCCCAAGTCAGGAATATGTTGGTGATTAACTTGTCCGTGTCTTCTTATAAAATTTTAGTTTCTTGACATTTGGGTTATTGGATGTGGTTTGTTTCCATTGATTTATCCATTTTTTTACCCTTTTGGGGCCATTAAGGGCTTGCTATATGGTGTGAGGTTCCTCACCGTGTTGAAGACCGTACGGTGACCCCTAGATGCTTTGTTTTGGGTCGTTTTAACCTGGATATAGGATGTTGTCTCCTTGACATTTACCCCATTTCCTTTCTTTTTCGTATTTAAATTGTTATCAGCAAAAAGAACAAATTTGGCCCAAATTCACTTTTTAATAACAAGAAAATAAGACAAAAATTATTGTACAAATTAAATGATTACATTAATAACAACTCACAAAAGTATTTGACAATTACGAAGTTCACTAATGAATTTCGAAATTAATAATCAAATGCAATCCACCAATAAATATCAAGGTGAATATTAATTATAATCCTCAATAAATAATTGATAAAAGATTCACATAAATAACAAAATACCGAAGTGACTGTGAATTTATTTTCTGCATACTAGTAAGTGCAGATCAAACCAAAACATTTGGTTCCATTCATTAAGAAATTTTACAAAATAGTTATCTAAAATGTAAAGAAAGTTCCAAAGTATTTAAAAGTTTTATTCCAAACACTTTTACAACATTTTCATTACAAAAACGTGAACTAAAGCACATGAGCTTTAAATCTCACAAAGCACAGAAATTATGTAAGGGAGATAATTTGATAAAAGAATTTAACATGTATATCACTGGAGAAATTATCATTTTGCAATTTATCTCTCTTATTTCAACGGTGACCCCTAATTTTTATTTTGTATACTGTATGGTTGTTAAATTTCGCGGGGTATTATTTTTCGCGTTTTCGTTGATGAGCGCGAAAATTTATACCCGCAAATATTTTACTGTTGACCTGAATATAAATGAACATTAAGACTTTTACTAAAAATCCGCGATAATAAAACCCTTCGAATAGATCCCACATTGAAAACCGCGAAAATTTTGTACCGCGAATATAAAGCCCTATACAGTATGTAAACTATATAATGATTTAAAAACACATGCAAAGTTTGAACAATTTTCAAGCTATCCTCTCACATAATCATTTCCCCTAACATTTCTATTTTAAATCCTGAAATTTTCAATTTCAGTTTTTGCGCTGAAATGCACGGTGACCCCAAAATTTTATTTTACATTTTGAACAATAATACAAAAATGTTTCTTCACAGAAAATTTCACAAAATTCTATAAAAGGAAATTAATACCCTGCAGACACCTTAACAGTAATTTTTTTGTTATTTTTACTGTTTCAGATTGGGTGAAATAGCAATTATTATCATTTCAAAATGGTAAATTTTTAAAATGTTTTAAGTATCCCGGGAGTTCAACTGAATTTCATTGGAAAAGATTAAAGCTTTGTTTACGAATCAGGGCGCAAAAGTGGAAAAGGATCCTTTGTTCATTTCGCCAACTGTGCATTCTTTGTAAATGTCATTGTCTTTTTATTTATATATTTTTTTTCATTTTTTGTAATGAACCATACAACAGTTGTGATAATCAGTTCTGTTGTTTATTTCAGTTCCTGAAGCATTTTGAGCAGTGTATTGACAAATAAATAGGTAAAATATACATTTTTGGTTTTATCTAATGAAGCTCTAAATCCGAAAAAAATGGCTTTTGCCGCTGCAATGACAACAGCATGTTGAGCTATTTATTTCTTCTATTCAAAACGTATAATATATAAAAGTGACTCCAAAGAAAAGGTTTGAAGATATTTTAGGGGTTGCGTAATCAGTCGATTACCGATCTCTTTTCTATTATTAAAATGGAAAGCTTATATTGAGTTGATAGACCTTAATAAGAATAAATCCAGCAATAGGTTTTTGTATGCACCAAAAACACCAAAATGAGACCACCAGACAACAAAAGATATAATTATTGTAGATAAGGAAAATACTTTATAATCTATAATGAGTTGAACAAATTTCAAGATCCCCCCCAAAGAAAAAAATAAACAGATGATATTGATTAAAAGGCGAAAGAAATTTAAATGCAATAAACTACTTATCCTACAAAAAATGCATACATTTTTTTCTTGTTTAAAACCCTGAAAATTTAGATGTATACAGATTTCAGGTGGTAGATAGTATATAGTAAGTAAAAATTAGGGGACGCCGTTGAAAAATTGGGGATACTATATCTCATGAACTGCTGATAGGAATGAATTCATATTTTGTACAAATGTTCAGTGAGATGAATGGAAGGAATCTATGCGACAAAAAAATCAAAATGACCACCACTTCCAAGTTAGTCTTCGTCCAACTTCAATGAAAAATAATTTCTGGTGGATTTTTAGGTTGCGAACAAGATTGAATCATCGAATGGGAAGACCGTGGTGACATCTGGCACTAATTGAGCTCTTCTAATAGCATATTTGTTTTCATATTCTTACGAGACTGAATTTCTTCGGTGACTTAAAAAAAAGCTCATAAAAGAAAAGATGCTTCTTCCTTCATTCTCATTTATAGATATATTAATGATGTTCTTTCCATTAATAAAGCATCTTTTCCTTAACGGATAAGGCAAAACTTAAGATGAAGGAAACGACAGAAACTACAAGATATACATCCCTTTTGGGCTTACATCTCGATTGTCATCTCAGTACTTCATTTGATTTCAAAATTTTCAAATTGAATTTTCTTTACACGAACAGTGTATGTTACAAATTTGATTCGCTACGCGAGAGCTAGCACAAATCATACGGATTCTCTCATTATATATAGATATCACCGAGACCACCTTATTAATTAAGGCTTCCCTCCATCGTAGTTTTGTCCTTAGCCATGTTTGACATGCTGATTATTTGGGTTTCGTTTGGTTTTAATCGTGGATTTTCTATGTTTGGGTTCTATTGCTGCTGACGAGGAAGTAATTTCCGAAATGGCCATACAGCTCATTAAAATTAATTGCAGATGGTGTACACATATGTGTTATGGTCTCATGTTCATTTACTTCATATCATTTCGTAAAATATTCAAAAAGCTCTCTCTCGTACGATCATGAAATAATTGTTTTGCTAGATATCAGTCCCTTGTGGAAAATTTGAAGTTCCGTTCCGAATGAAATAAAAGGGAAAACAGGAAACACCTACAATGGTTGAAAATTATAATTACATGTTACAATCTGCTAGGGTACTACACAGGAAAAACACAAATAAGACAAAAGACAAACGTAAACAACGATAGGAACTCGGGACAGCCGGACTTGGTACTGGCACTAGCAAAGGTCAGCGGTTCGGTTAAACCGGTTTATGGATACCAAAACCTCCCCTTTATCTGTCCCATTTCCCTATAGTTTAGTACATATACGAATAAAACCCAATACAGGTAGACTACTAACTCCATGACTACAATCTTGAAAGGAGAGAATATGACAATACGTAATTAATTGTTAAAGGTTTTAGAATTTTGATAAAAACAGGAAAGGACAAGGTGCGATAAGGGGTTGATTTGGCCCAAGATTCCAGTTAATTTCTAAGTTGCACATCAAGATTTTATTTCATGTTCGTTTCAAAGTTGAGATCCCATTAACAGAAAAAATACAAAAGTTAGAACCAATGACGTCACAATAGGTACAGTTCTGACGGCATGAAAAGGCTACTTTTGAGAATATTCATAGAAATATACCACATTTGTCAGATTTTCATACAGTTTTCCTCACCGGAAATATCGAGCACATTCAAGAACCAATTAGATAATTTACCAACTTATTGGTATAAGTCAATTGAACCTCTCATAGAAATATTTAAGTGGTTCTTGCATGTGCTCTATATTTCCTATACAGAAAAGGTAGTCAAAATTTGTCAAATTTGTCATTTTTCGACAAAATCTTCAATTTGTCCCTTCTTCTACGCTCAAAAACTCAGTAATCATACATCAATATTTGAGAACTGCCACTGTTTACTGAAAAGCCATACCCACAGAATATTTCAATGAGAAAATTCTGTGAATTCAACCAAATTCGTTTTTCAGGCCAAATAATGCCCTTATCGCCCCTACTCCTTTCTATAAAACATGTAAAACTCAAGGTATTTTTTTTCATGTCAGACGACTATAGGACTGGTGAATACCCTGCAGATCTGAGATACTGGAGCAGGTACAAGAATAATAATTTTTAGTGGATGCGTCTTGGATACTCACGACGTTCCTGATAAGAATTATGTGACTTTTACCTACATTTGATAAAAGAGTGACTCAGGTTAAAGTTTGCTTGAATGTCTAGATCTGCGATACTATATCAGGTATAGGAATAGTATTATGTCAATTGGTGCCTTTTTGATAGCATCAATGTTTAAAATGATAAAAAGGTAGTGTTATTCATGCAAAATGAGAAAACTGCTTGGTAAATAACATCATTTTAAAAGACACAATGAAAGCACAGGATCTGAAGAGCCTGCGTTTTTCACCTAGACCATGACCAATGAAGAGATTCAACGCAACCTATATGTGGAAAGGGTATCATTTTAGACTATATAATGAAACCTTAATGCTAGAGGGTCCAATATCAATTTAATTTCCTACTGTCCACCAACTAGAATAAAGAACTGATCTGCAGGACACAATTTCAAATAGGTATTTTGTTCTCAAGTTTATTTCCAATTGGCATATTAATTAATTTTAGAGGAGATTATCGTTGAATGCGCTAGCAAATTTTGTTTCCAACTGGTGTCCATCTTGGATAATGGTACAGACCTGCAAGACACCTCTTTTGAAGGGGTCCATTTATGATACACAGTGGATAAGATTGACACTATCTAGCCCGTTTTTTTTTCTTTTTTTTCGTTCATCTGGAACGTTCTGGAGATGCTCTGGTCAATAAAACAACGGCAGTTGAATACGAATGAAACAAGAGAAGTGATGATCACAAAAATCAAAGTCAAAAGACATGGCAAAAACAGCAACAGAGAAAAGAAGGACAAACAAGGACATAAAACAGCCACAAGGCAAAGAAATAAAAAGACGACATTAAGAACTAAGGCAAAAATTTAGTGTGAACTCCCATGAAATCCGGGAGAGATATTAGGTGCTTTGGAAGGGTGAGCATGTATTGCTCCGCTAGCAGTATCCGTCATGCACACTGTCTTTGAGTCGATCCAGGGTTGAGGATGGAGAGGTAGGAATATTGTTGCTCGGAAAGGAAAAGTTCATTACGTTTGTGATGTAGCTTAGATTTCAAACGTCAATCTTCGTTAATGTATTTAAAGACGAAGTAAGTACGAAGCTGAAGTAGCTGTATCAGCAGTCTCTTTAATTTTAAGCTCATTTGGATAAAACTTGTGTAAATATTCTTTGAATACAGGATTATTAAGAGAAAGTACATCGTTTATGTAGCGGAAGCTGAAATTAAAGGACTGGGCAAAATATTTTTGTTTTGTCTTTGTTAACCCTTATAAAACTTGGCCTCATATGGGAAAAAATACAAACATCAACTAATAAAGGCGCGCAATTAGTTCCCATGGGAATCTCGATAGTCAGTTTTAAAACACGGCCTCCACATTCAACAAAATCATTGTCTATAAAAAATTCCAACATACTGATGACGTCATTCTCAATGTACTTCTTGCTTGACTCCGTATGGTTCTTTACAAAATATGTTTTGTTTTTCCCTTCTACTAAATAAGTATTGTTAGTGGAGAAACAATAATGTATCAAATCAGAAATTACTGTTTTCAATTTATTGTATGGCAGGGTAGTATAAAGAGATGAAAATGAAAACTTTGTATGCTATGGCAATGAAATGTACCAGAACACTGTGCAAAAACACCCGGATCACTGTGCTGCGAACACCAACTTTGAGGAACCATTACTATTCGGCCGTTTACTGGCTAAATATTTAGTGTAGCAGAAATGAAATAGTATCTACGACAGCCTCAGTGTTTTCCATTCGCCATTTAAGCTGGCTTTGCCGACCAGGGCTTTTTGCAGGATGACCACCTTTGCATTCATCAAAGTGATCGTTAACAATGGATATTTTTCAGTTCCGCGTCGACGTAGTTCCGTCTTTGTTTTCATTAGACACAATGGCAAATCTGAAGGACAGAATCGATGTTTTCTTTCGTAAAGATACCGGATGAAATTATTCAAAGCAACGAGAACGAACCTTTATAGAAATCATCAAAATGGGTACCAACGTTTAATTTGAATATAATAACACGAGAAAAACGATCAAAACAGCGAGTACGAAACCAAAGGAATGATGATAAAATACGACAGGATTTCAAACGAGGTATTGCAACAAACGAATCACATTTAAGTTTCATATGCCATATATACAAAATTTGGTCATGGATAGGAAGCAGAAGAATGTTATACTCATTAAAAAGTTAAAAAAAAACAAAAATAAAATATGAATGGATTTAAAACTTAACTATCAAATCTAAATAACAAAAAACAAAAATACTTTCAATTTACTAAAATCTATATCAAGTATTCAAATTTACATTTTTTTAAATACTAAAATACAGCACATGATTTTAGTAAATTTACAAAGCCGGCTATGACAACCGGCTATCTTCAATTTCAAAACAACCATCTTTCGCCTTTTTGACAAAAAAGGAAAACACTGAGCCTTTTTAGGTAGTGCAGAAATAATCCAATATGGCGTCGTTTGTTCACATCATTTAAGAGTGATGTTTTGCTTTGTTAACCAGAAAAGAAAAAAGGGGGAAACGGGGTATGTGTCAAAGAAGTCCCCACACCCAACGGCAGTTCGGAGTCGGCTTCTAAATCAAGAGTAATCAAGTGCAGCGATATAAATACCATCCTAGATTTCTGTAGACATTAAGTAACTAAATGGAAAGCAGACAAGACACACAAATGCTTAATAAATTTCCTGACTTAGGACAGGCGCAAACCTGCTGTGGCGGGGTTAAACTAGTTTTAATGGGCTCAAACCTTCCCCCTAGGTAATGCGAAAAATAAAAAAACAATAGTAACAACAGTAAAATGCAGTTAGCAACAGAACTGAGTCAGTTGTGAAAAATGAAACTGAAAGAACTAAATATAGGACATAGACATGACATCACAAAGGACTACTAGCAGTTAACTGACATGCCAGCTGAAGACCCATTACAAACTGACAGATAAAATTATGTACCCCAAGTATACGGCTTCCATCAAGATCCCTTCCTGTGGGGGGTCTAGCATAATGATTTCATGCATTTACCAGAATACATAACCCGTGTCCATGCATTACTGATTTTAGAATTTTAGAATATGTTTAGTTAAGATTCAAGGGCCCTCAGTGTTAATATCAAAGAAGGCCATACACAATGACTTGACAACAATACCGTAATCATAACCCTTATGAATCAGATGATTTAAAGGTTTTATAAGTTTGTTAGACGAGTTTTTTACTCCTACCATAAAATAGGGGATGTGAAATACCAGCCTTTATTAGATGTTTACAAGTTGAATTGTATTGATGAACTAAGTCTTTATATCGATGAAAAAATTTAGTAAAGGTTTTAACTAGATTATGGTAGCAAAATCCCTGATGTAATAGTTTTTCGGTTATGAAAAGATCCCGTTCATTAAAATTGCCAACGTTATTAGATACTCGAGCGAGCAAATCGAACAAGTTAAGATATGTAACACCATATGATGGCGCTTAAGGACTATCGCCATCCAGGAATGTATAATTAACTATGTAAAAGAAAAAACGTCCCTTTAATCATAAACTTTAGTATCTAATTTACAATTGGTAATATCAAAATTGATGTCCAAGAACGGACAATGATGATTGTTAGAATTAGTTTTATTCAAAGTAAGTTCTTAAGGGTAGATGTCCTTATAATATATGCATTTAGGTTGTCGTTATTTAAAGTTAAAATATCATCCAAATATCGGAAATGTTGTTAAACTTTTCAATTATATGCTGTTTAGATAAATCTTTGCTGATGTTGGTTATAAACCGAGATTCGTAGCAGTAGAGAAAGAGGTCCGCTATAAGTGGTAAACAATTGGTACCTATAGGAATTCCAATGACCTGGCGATAAATAGAGATACCGACACAAATGAATATAGTGTCAAGTGAAAAAAATCAAGTGCTGAAATCATATCAAAACAAGTCCAATTAATTGAGTTCTTTTGTTTTGTATTACTAAAATATGTTTTGAAGGAATTAGAACATATATATTCACAATCGGATTTTTTGAATGCCCATTGAATACGATGTCTGAATTTTTCCTTAAAAAGATTATTTGGTAAGGTAGTATAGATGGCAGGGAAATCAAAACTTTCAAGGAATTTAATAGAGGCATTATACATGTTATAAGCATTCAATTCATCGGGAACTTCAAATGATTTTTTTTTATAGTCCAAAAATGATCAATACTACTGTCATGACTGTTTTCATATACTCTGTTACAGAAATTTATAACCAGTTTTTTAATAGCAGTCAATGTATTAGTGAGTATAATTGAAACTTCAGAAGAAGAACAGTGACTAGATGAGGAAATGATTCTATATTTGTATGGCGTTTTGTGGTGTTTAGGAACCCAGTACATGGCAGGAACTATTTAACGGTCAGGTTTAGCCTGTAAAGATGTAGCTGTTAGATAATGTTTGTTTGTAATTTTATTTTCAGTTTCCGTTTATTGTGTTAATTGACAAGTATGTGAATTGGTCATTTCTTTTTGGAGTACTTCTATATAATGTTTACGACAGACTATAATGATAGTATAAGCAGCCTTATCAGGTTGGACAAAAACAAATTCCTTACCAAATTCTTTCAGTTTCTTTTGGGTGAGAGAAACGGTGGGTTTATTTTGTTGTCGTGAAAGTGTTTAATTCGGATATCGACAATTTTGATGATAGCATTACAGAAAGAGTTCAAAGATATTTTGTCAACGTGTTCACGTTTAACATGTTTCACGTTTATTTATTCAAAATAAAGTTTGCAATTGAAAAGGAGAATTAAATAGTCACAATATAACCTTATGTGATAAGAGGCAACATTCCAAAACAGTAAAAAAAAATTGTCCCGATATTCTATATTTGGATTAAAAAATAAGATATGGTATCTCCATAAACTTGAGAAAAAGATAATTTAAAAACACAGGCAAAGTTTTTCCTGAATTTTGAAAATTGTGTCTCTCTCTAAATTTATGAAATTTGATATTTGTAGGAATCATTTAATAACAAAATTCCGAAGTTACTGTTAATTTGTGTTCTGTATATGCGCATTTCGACAACATATGTCTCATTAGGTCAGATCGAACCAAAACATTTGGAAGTCTATTAACCAAAAAACATGTTAAAGCTGATAGAGAACAAATAACCAAAAGGGTCTAAATAGAAAAGCCAAGTTTCAGCAAAGGACAGAGCTTTGCACGATTCAGATACTCCGTAGTTTTGAAGAAAATTTTGCAAAATTTAAATATTGCAAGTTTAAATACAATCGGTTTTCGGGTCAGCACCGAAGTACTGACTACTGGGTTGGTGAATACCCTAAAAAGGGAGGTCATTTTTGAAATAGTCATGTTTAACCTCAGACTTTTTTTCATTTTCCTTGGAACAGCCAGGTTAGCTAAAAAAAAGAAGTAACCTTGCTCCTTGTTGTGAACGACCAAGACCTACCACGGCTATGTTAAACCCCAAATTATTGAGGTGATCTCATAGGATCAAACGCAATGAGTTGTTTTCAAGAAAAAAGCCTTTGAAGGAAAGGTTAACGACGAACGTATGGACTCAAAGTGATGGTTGAAACTCACCCCCGCAAAACAAGGTTAGCTAAAAAAAAGAAAAAAAATGTATCTTTGCACCTTGCTGTGAACGACATAAACTTGAAACTTCCAAAGTTTTCGTCACCTTTCAGCAAAGACAACTTTTCAACCGGACATTTTTCAGCTTTGAAAATGTTCCTGCTGTGTATGTTATTTGGTTTAGAAGTTATAATAATACATTCAACGTGATCCGAAAAAAGGCCTTTAGTGCAGAAAACAGTTTAATATTGGAGCCTGGTATTAGAAAATTATCCTTTAATCGTCCTTTCTGAAACTATTCAAGCAAATTTAACTTAATGTATAGAAGGGCCTTTGCAAAAATTACTCATTTCAATTGGACCAGACGAAAATCATGGGTGCTAATGGAATTCATAGCTAAACATTAGACCCCATTGGTAAAAAACATTATTTTTGGTCATGCATGGCATAGAAACATTTTGTCAGGTGAGCGATATAGGCGCAGTCTCTGAGCCTCTAGTTGTTATAACCCCCTCCCCCTAATTAAGAGGATTTTACTAACAATATTTCTCATTGTAATTCAATTTTATTTTGTCGTAGCTTAGATGTCTCTTCAAACAACAGAATTGTTTTCTAATAGGACCTGTCAGTCTCGTCCAATTTTAAAATTTCCGGGTACAATTTTTGTACCCAGAAGTTGCATTTTTTACGCCAATATGTGACGTACCAAACAAAGAAATTTAGAGTCATAATAAAAAAAAAACGAAAAGTTTTGGCGGTAAACATTTTTGAATTTCAATTTTATTTTGAATTCTAGGTCCACATTAAGAGACTTACAGACACTTTTATGTGAAAATCTAATTTATGTGGTATGGGTCCTCAAAATGTTACTTTATTATACATTTAAAAGATTTATTGTTGAATTACAGATAGCTTTACGTACTTTCCACTTTAAATTGATTCTTGTTCTTTCTAGGAAGATGGTCCTGGAACAATCTATAAAGCGAATAAAAAACATTTCAAATATCAAAATATGGTGCAACGTTCACTTCTTTAACTGAGTAAAAGAAATATTTAAACAAACATCCTTCTAATTTGTTTATAGAATAATATAAAAATGCAAAACATGCATCTTTTTATTCACCATTTACGACTGGAGTTTGTCTCTCCTGCAGTGTGGAGTCCGTAAAACGATTCCCCGTGCGAGAGATGTATGCTCTCTATATTTTTCAGTTATGGTGTACTTGTGCCTGAGAGAATTTCTCATATGGATATATTATTGATACTTTCAAATTTTGGCAATTATTTTTGTAATTTTCGAAATGTAATCAAGACCACCTGTTTTAAGTGCCCACATCTCACTATTTTATTACGCCAAGTTTTCTTACATTCGACTTGATGAGAGCCCTGTGTTTGTCTATATGTTGTAGTTGTCCACTAGCTTAAGACTCTAGTGCTTTTGTCGGGCAAAGGATGACAGTGATTGTAAGAGCACTTTGCCAGTTTAATTGATGTTTGTTGACAATCCCGCACCCATGACCAAGAAAGACATGGATGTAGCGTTGCTCGATAATTAGCAAAGAATTCCGGTTAAACCGGTGCTAGGGGCCGTCTTGAACTTACTATGGGGTATGAGCAAAGCTCATTGTTGAAGGCCTCATGGTGACTTCAAGATGAAGAACAACAATAAAAGCGTTGTTTTTTGCTTGTTTTTTACCATGTATTTGTAGAGACTTTGTCTCATGTGCATTTACTCCATATCTTTTTATTCACCATACAAAAATTTTTAAAAATTGTGAACTGAAAGATTTCACTAGACTATTTTCACAATTATGTAGATGCATATGGTGACAGAATAGACAACGCTGCATCAAGGAATATGTTTGCTTCGACTTGCTAAAACGCTAAAGTTGAATCGTAATTTGTAGCAATTGACATTGAATTATGTACTGTTTTATCAGTTAAACAAGAAAATCCTTTCACAGTACACAAAAACATTCGGGTTAATCTATCGACACTGAATGGGAATTTTTTCGAAGCAAGACAAGGGAAGATACTGTATTCTACTTAACAACTTACTAAATATTAGGCTCTACCTTGTCATATATGTTTGACTTGAAGCTAGCTATATATATGCATGTTTATTAGAACTTGATGTGTAAAAAATCAAGTCCTACTATGTTTTTTATGTATCATATGATAAATAAAATACAAAAAACACCAAAGTTGTAAAATAAACAGTAAAACTGTTATGTTTTACACCTGTTTCGAGGAATAAACTCTCATCACCAGAAATAGAATCCAACAATATGGAAAGTTTTAATTAAAGAATAGTGATTACTTTTTAGCAAAAGATCAAAATGGGAGGCCAAAGTTAGTACCATGGACACCCACACCACAATGACTGAAAGGACGCCTCAGTATTTTAAGGGATTAGATTTTGGATAAAAACAGTCATTTTATAAAACACAAGGTAAATTTTTTGTGTCAGACATGTAGGGCTATTTTGCTGGTGGATACAACTCGGTGAATACACACGGGAAACGCTAGACCACATGGAGAGCAGTCCATATATTTCTTTCTGAATGAAGAGAACCTAAGCTTCAAGATAAAAGTGCAAACAAAATATATAAACAGATGACTCAGAGGATCAGGAAGTATAAAAATTAGAGAATTTTGATATAAACTTACAAATCATGGAAATTCAATTTTAAGCCGTCTTCGAGAAATGTCAGAATGTTATTTTTTTTTCTACTTTCTTGTAAACCCTTAACTTGTTTACTGTAAGGCTTATATAGGAATCAATACTTACTTTAACAATCTGAAGGCTGGCAGATGCAAGTAGTCGTATTCAGTTCCATACATCCGATGCATTGTAACCCATTACATACATTCTTGTCTGGATCTGTAAGAAAGACGAAATCTCAAAAATAAGATTGAATTTGCATTAATATATAATACGATACAACGGCAGCAGAATACCGAAGGAAAAAAGAACTAGATTACATAAATCAAAGTCCAGGGACAAGGTAAAAGCAAAAACAACAGAAGATGGAAGACCAGAGATGCTACACAACAACAAGACACAAACACTACACATACAACAATAAAAACTAAAGCATTAATAGTGTGAACTCTCAAAAGAGTGACATCAGGTTCTCCAGAAGGGTAAGCTTATCCTACCTTCAATACATCACCCGTCACACAGTCAGTGAGGCATTAATGGGTTTCAAAGATCTGTTTGGTACATGTAGTTGATCGTAGACAAAACCATTAAAAATCATTGGCACATGTTACTTCTCTTACCCACAAACAGTACCAAAGTAAAAATTTTGGAAGTTTCTGTAAATCTCTTAAGCTCTCAGACAATAACAAGGACAAATCGGTGCCACAAACACCACAAAAGAAGACGAACTAAAATAAATAAGGCAACACAAAAACGAAATCACTGACAGTGTGAACCTCCTTAAAAGCGAGGGTGACATCAGGTGTTTCGGAAGGGTAATATAGGGAAGATAACAGGAAACACTTACAATGGCCGAACATCACAATCACATGTCACAATCAAGCAGGGAACTGCACAAGAAAAACAATAAAATGACAAAAGACAAACATAGATAACGATAGGAACTCCGGATAGACTTGTTACCGACACTTGCAACAGCCAGCGGTAGGGTTAAACCGGTTTATGGGTACCCAAACCTGTCCTAACCATGTCCTGCTCTTTATACAGCACCCGTCACACTGTCAGTGGGTCAATCCAGGGTAAAGTCAGAATCTGTAATGACGAATCCGGAAAGACGTGAATCCAGCTAAAAATGTCAGTCTCATTTGTGACACCGACATTTCATATCTATTTGTGATATCGTAATGACGGCTATAAAATTTCTGAAGGGATGAAAGTAACAACGGCTGAACATAGTCCTGACTCAGCAGTTTTTGTGACAGTGCTTTTGTTCATTCATGAAAGTCATTGTATGATCTACAAGCTATACAGTAACAAATTAATTTTGAAATATACACTTCATATTCTGGGGAGGTAGATTTAAAACCATCGATGTGACGTCATTCTATTGTATTAAACAACGGCAGTAGAATACCGAAGGAACAAAGCACAAGATTACACAAATCAAAGTCCAGAGACAAGGCAAAAGCAAGAACACCAAAAAACGGAAGACCAAAGACACCACATGACAACAAAACACACGAACATTACATATACAACACAAAAAACTAAAGCACTAACAGTGTGAACTCTCTATAAACAAGAGTGACATCAGGTGCCCCGGAAGGGTAAGCATGTCCTGCGCTGTGAACAGGACCCGTCACACTGTCAGTGGGTCAATCCAGGGTAAAGTCAAAACCGGTAATGTCAAACCAGGGAAGACGCGAACTTAGCTGAAAATGTCAGTTTTTATTTGTGACACTGAAATTTCATATCTATCTATGATGTCGTGGTGACGGCCATAGAATTTCTGAAGGGACGAAAGTAACAAAGGCTGAAGATATCCCTGACTCTGTTTTTTGTGACAGTGCTTTTGCTCTTTCTATAAAGTCACTGTATGTACTGCACGCTCTACAGTAACGAATTAATTGTGAAATATACACTCCATA
Source organism: Modiolus philippinarum (assembly GCA_002080025.1). NCBI lineage: Eukaryota > Metazoa > Mollusca > Bivalvia > Mytilida > Modiolidae > Modiolus > Modiolus philippinarum. The sequence goes on along the minus strand of MJUU01003491.1, from coordinate 51,818 downwards.
TGCTGGAGATGCACGTATATTGCTGCAGAGAAAGGGAAAGTTCACAAATGGAAAGTCAAAATCATCACGTTTGTCATATAATCTAGATTTCAGACGTCCATGGTCAATGTATAACAAAAGGTCAAGGTATGAAGCAGAATCAGGTGTATCGGTAGTCTCTTTAATTTCAAGTTCATTGGGGTTGATACGATGTAAATATTATTTAAATCTTTGGTTATTAAGAGAAAGTACATCGTCTATATATCTGAAGCTGAAATTAAAAGTCTGGGCTAGTTGTTTTTGTTTCTGTTGTATCAGCCCTTGTAAAAACTTTGCTTCATACGAAAAAAGGAAAAGATTAGCTTAAAGTGGCGCACAATTTGTTTCCATAGGAATCCCTATTGTCTGTTGAAAATCACGGCCTCCACATTCAACAAAAATGTTGTCAATCAAAAATTCAAGCATCTTAATCATGTCATTTTCACTGTATTTCTTGTTTGACTAAGTGTGGTTCTTTGCAAAATATGTTTTAAATTTTCCTATTACCAGATATTATTAACTTTTGATTCTTTTTAAAGATTCCACGGCATCCCCTCTATTGTTTTCTCCAATATAAAGATTGTAAACGTCCCAAGGGAAATGTAAGTTTATTGTATTTCATTGTGAAAGAATTATCCGATTAAGCGAAATATATTCTTCGAATAGAGTCTTGTGATACCTTTGTTAAGCATAGGCAATTTGATTTTTGGGGGAGGGGTTGGGGCTTGGATTTTCACGCGAGTTGGGAAACGTTTTAGGAAGTTTTTTGCTGATTATTCGGATTTCGTTTGGTTTTATGCACTTCAATCATTTTTTGAAATTATAGATTTCCTTTGTTGTGGTTCTAGTGCTGCTAATGAGGAATTAATTTCCGAAATGGCCATACAGCTCATTTAAATTATTGCAGTTGGAGTTAACATATGTGTTATGGTCTCATGTTCATTTACTCCATATCGTTTCGTAAAATGTTTGTATTTACTTGATTTAGCGTCATGTAAACAAATAACAAACCAATTTTAAAAGATTTTCTATGAAGTCTCGCATCTATTTCCATTGAAAAATATTTTATGGTTCAACTTTATCAATAGGTAATATAAAAAATGTTTTAAATACTCACAGTTCAGTCAATAGTCATTCGATGGAAAAAAAGGGGGGTAAAGTTTCTATAGTATATACAATTAAACACTGTATTTCTTTCCTTTGTATTAATTTTCTATTTATTTCCAAGGCAAAAGTGACTCGATTAACAAATATGACAAAAATTACAGTCTTCCCTCCAAGGCCTTTTCTCATGCATGTATTACCCTGGGGTTTAAAATATCGAAATATATCTCAGCAGAAAGTATTTTATTATACAGCCAAAACTTACGTTTTATTTCTTCTTCTTTTCTGTCGACCGATTTTTTTTTAACTGACTTTAATACACTTTTAATTGAATTTGGAAAATACATAAATCACAATTGACATTTATCTGAATATTAGACATCGCTTAAAACTTTTCGAACAACTTCATCCATATAATTCTTCTTTGATAGTGAGTAAACTTTCCATCATAAAGATCTGCAAGGAAGCAACTTCTCTGTTACACTATTTAGTATTAAAATAAATAGTTTGGCCCAGGTTTTAAAAGATAACATTGATGGATCTCTGTATGTAGATGATTTTCTGCTCTGCTATCGTGGCAAAAACATGAATAACATAGAACGCCAATTGCAATTATGTCTTAACAGAATCGAAAAATGGGCAGTTAAAAATGGTTTTAAATTTTCAAGCTCCAAAACAGTTGGGATGCATTTTTGTTGGAAGCGGAAAATGCATCCAGACCCAGAGCTTAAACTATACAATACAGTACTGTGCAACGTAGCCCTTACAGAAAAAACGATCAGTCACCCGTCATCCGTTCGTCAGGGAGCAGTCAGCGGTCAGTCAGCGATCAGTTAATTAACGTGACGACTTGTTATTTGTCCAACCCGTCAATTGACGTGAAACGTGACGGGTGAAGAGATCCCTATTCGTCCAACTCGCGTCCAGATTCGTCCATGTATCACGTGATGTCTCGGGTTAAAGATTTTGCGAAATATAGATTCGTTTCACTCAGTGTATACACGATCGGTACATCATCGCAACAGATCAATCTTTTTGCTATTAATAAATAATTGCCTATCATATTTTTTTTTTCATTTTCATGGAGTCTTTAATAAAATAAATGTCGAAAGGAACTGCTGCATTGACGGGTGTTATTCATCAAAATTTGCAATTTTCATCGAGTTTAAACAAAATCATGTGTAAAGAGAAAACTTCTCAATGATCGGTGCATCTGTAATGACTAAGTTTTAATTATTCATTTTTAGCTATACATGTAATGGAATTTTTATATGTATAAGAAAAGTTTTGCACTGGTTGGTAGATTTGCAATGAGTAATTTTTTATCACATTATTTCATTTTCATGGAATTTTTAGCAAAATAATTTGTAAAAGGAAAGTTTCGCACTAATCGGTGTATAGGAGTTTCCGCCGTGACGTCACAAGCTTGAAAAATTACCTTTGGTTGGCAAGAAATCGTAGTCACTGATTAGGGTCATAAAAATGTCATTTTCAATTAACTGGTGAGAAATTGTTATTAAAGATAAATACATAATTCTTTTTGATCACAATTATGGAATGTTTACACTTTTACAGGATGTAAAAATTTTCAGCTTTTTATTTTAAATATATATAGAATTTGCGTATTTTGTAAACAATATAATTTTTCGAAACTTTCACATTTTTGAAATTCACGTGAAAAAATATTTTTCTATTTTTATTAAAAAGTAAATCGGTAGAAAAAATATGAATATCTCAATGTTTAACATGCATTTTACAGATCCAAAATCGTGCATATAATAAAAAAGTTATCAAAGATTAAAAATTCTTTCCCAATGCTATATAGTAGTAATTCTTCAGCTTTGCCAAACAAAAATGCTAATTTACATATGTAAATTAGATTTTGTGACGTCACTAATTGGATTCGCGGAAACTCCTATATGTAATGACTTAAATGAAGATTCATAAGTAAATTTTTATCACATTTTTTCATTTTCATGGAATTTTTAACAAAATAATGTGTAAAAGGAAAGTTTGGCACTGACCAGTGTATATGTAATGACTAAAATGAAGATTGATAAGTAAATTTTTATCACATTTTCATTTTCATGGAATTTTTAACAAAATAATGCGTAAAAGAAAAGTTTTGCATTGACCGGTGTATATGTAATGACTAAAATGAAGATTCATAAGTAAATTTTTATCACATTTTTTCATTTTCATGGAATTTTTAACAAAATAATATGTAAAAGGAAAGTTTCACATTGACCGATGTATATGAAAGGCCTAAAATGAAGATTCATAAGTAAATTTTTATCACATTTTTTCATTTTAATGGGATTTTTAACAAAATGATGTGTAAAAGGAAAATTTCACATTGCCCGGTGTATATGTAATGACTAAAATGAAGATTCATAAGTAAATTTTTATCACATTTTTTCATTGTCATGGAATTTTTTACAAAATAATGTGTAAAAGGAAAGTTTCACATTGACCGGTGTAAATGTAATGACTAAAATGAAGATTCATAAGTAAATTTTTATCACATTTTCATTTTCAATGAATTTTTAACAAAATAATGCGTAAAAGGAAAGTTTTGCATTGACCGGTGTAAATGAAATGACTAAAATGAAGATTCATCAGTAAATTTTTATCACATTTTTTCATTTTCATGGAATTGTTAACAAAATAATGTGTAAAAGGAAAGTTTCGCATTTACCGGTGTATATGTAATGACTAAAAAGAAGATTCATAAGTGATTTTTTATCACATTTTTTCATTTTCATGGAATTTTTAAGAAAATAATGTGTAAAAGGAAAGTTTCGAACTGACCGGTGTATATGTAATGACTAAAATGAAGATTCATAAGTAATTTTTTATCATATTTCTTCATTTTCATGGAATTTTTATCAAAATAATGTGTAAAAGGAAAGTTTCGAACTGACCGGTGTATATGTAATGACTATAATGAAGATTCATAAGTAAATTTTTATCACATTTTCATTTTCATGGAATTTTTAACAAAATAATGCATAAAAGGAAAGTTTTGCATTGACCGGTGTAAATGTAATGACTAAAATGAAGATTCATAAGTAAATTTTTATCACATTTTCATTTTCATGGAATTTTTAACAAAATAATGCGTAAAAGGAAAGTTTTGCATTGACCGGTGTATATGTAATGACTAAAATGAAGATTCATAAGTAAATTTTTATCACATTTTTTCATTTTGATGGAATTTTTAACAAATTATGTGTAAAAGGAAAGTTTTGAATTGACCGGTTTATATGTAATGACTAAAATGAAGATTCATAAGTAAATTTTTATTATATATTATTCATTTTCATGGAATTTTTATTAAAATAATGTGTAAAAGGAAAGTTTCGCACTGATCGGTGTATATGTAATGACTAAAATGAAGATTCATAAGTAAATTTTTATCACATTTTTTCATTTTCATGGAATTGTTAACAAAGTAATGTGTAAAAGGAAAGTTTTGCATTTACCGGTGTATATGTAATGACTTAAAAGAAGATTGATAAGTGATTTTTTATCACATTTTTTCATTTTCATGGAATTTTTATCAAAATAATTTTTATCTGTTACCGTTTCTGCCATGTCTTTGGACTTCGATTTTTGTAGTCATCGCTTCCCTTGTTCCTTCGGTATTCTACTGCCGTTGTGTAAAAGGAAAGTTTCGCACTGACCGGTGTATATGTAATGACTAAAATGAAGATTCATAAGTAAATTTTTATCACATTTTTTCATTTTCATGGAATTTTAAACAAAATAATGTGTAAAAGGGAAGTTTCCCATTGACAGGTTTATATGTAATGACTAAAATGAAGATTCATAAGTAAATTTTTATCACATTTTATTCATTTTCATGGAGTTTTTAACAAAATAATGTGTAAAAGGAAAGTTTCGCATTGACTGTTGTATATGTAATGACTAAAATGAGGATTCATAAGTAAATTTTTATCACAGTTTTTCATTTTCATGGAATTTTTAACAAAATAATGTGTAAAAGGAAAGTTTCGCACTGACCGTTGTATATGTAATGACTTAAATGAAGATTCATAAGAAATTTTTTATCACATTTTTTTTTCATTTTCATGGAATTTTCAACAAAATAATGTGTAAACGGAAAGTTTTGCACTGACCGGTGTATATGTAATGACTTAAATGAAGATTCATAAGTAATTTGTGTCTGCATTTTTTCATTATCATGTAATTTTTAACAAAATAATATGTAAAAGGAAAGTTTTACACTGACCGGTGTATATGTAATGACTGAAAGGAAGATCCTTAAGTAATTTTTTATTACAGTTTTTCAGTTTCATGGAATTTTGAACAAAATAATTTGTAAAAGTTCCACACTGACGGATACATTTGTAATGACCAAAATGAAGATTAACAAGTGATCTTTTATCATATTTTTTTGGAATTTTTAACAAAATAATTTGTAAAAGAAAAGTTTTCCTCTGACTAGTCCATTTGAAATGACAAAATTATCATTTGATCCCCGGGGATTTGATTACAATTGATTGATATTTTTTATCACTTTCTTCATTTTCGTGGAGTTCTTAACACAATAAGGGACATTTTACCTTTGATTTTCAATTAATGCATTCTTTTATATCAAACTAAAGTATAAACTGTTAAACCGTTATTGATTTCGTTTCGTTTCAGTGGAAAATTTCAATTCTCTATAAATCTATTGATTATTTTGCATATCATTAAATGACGAGTCTTCTCTCGTCAATTGACGAATTGTTTTCGTCAAATAACGAGTATCTGAACGTGAACGGTTATGGACGTGAATCGATTCGTCCCGTCCCGTTACGTCACGTTCCCGTCAGCAATCCGTTCGCGTCCCGTCAGCAATCCGTTTCGCGTTCGTCAAACGGCAAGGGCTACGTTGCATAGTACTGTAACCCTATAACTATTGTAAAAGGGACCAAGTTACTTGGTTTAATCTTTGACAGTCAACTTTCCTTTCTTCCCCATATCAAAATGCTTAAGACAAATGCCTCAAGGCATTAGATATTTTAGAAGTTGTGTCGAGTACCGACTGTGGTTCGGATAGCACTGTTTTATTAAATTTATATCGATCGTTAATTCGATCAAAGTTAGATTATAAATATTTTATTTATGGTTCCGCCCGTAAATCATACATTAAATTACTGGACACCGTTCACCACCAAGGTTTGCGTTTTTCATTAGGTGCGTTCAGAACTTCTCCTATGGAGTCTCTTTGCTGCAGCTAATGAACCATCCATGGAAGACAGACGTATTAAACTTGGTTTACAATATGCAACAAAGCTTAAAGCGTATCCTTCCAATCCTTCTCACAACTGTGTTTTCAAACATCTTCACAAAGCTGACTATGAAAAACGCCCAAACGTTATACATCCTTTTGGTCTTCGTATCAAACCACACCTTGAATCTGCTAATATAAATTTAGATGAAATAGCTCCTATAGAAACTCCCCAAAAAACCTCCGTGGCTAAATCCAAAACCAACATTTAATTTTGACCTACGAAAACACAAAAAGGTTGATACTAATCCTCTGGTTATACAGCAGGAATTTGCAAGAATTAAATCTGAACATCTTGCATACTTGCAAATTTACTTCCTATTTCGCTATATTTGGTAATGAGTTCTTCTTTTCTGACTATTTTTGGATTATGGCTTGCCATATTATTTGATGCTAATGCTGCTGATGAGAGGTTACTCCTTGAAACACGTGTACAGCATAACGAAATTTACTGTATCTTTTGCAACTTCGGTATTTTTGTATTTTTCCACAGATGGCTTTAAGGGTGGAGACAGAGTGGCTTCTGCAGCCGATTTTGGAGAACGTACAGCAACTCTCCGATTGCCATCCTCTAGTTCCATATTTACTGCTGAAGCAAACGCTATTTACTCAGCACTTAAATTTGTAGTTTTATCACAATCAAATAAGTTCATGATCTGTTCCGATTCACTCTCATGCATATTGGCAATTGAAAGTCGAAAGACAAAACACCAAATTTATTTTGAAAATAGCCGAATTTTACAAGTCACTTGTAGCATTAGGCAAAGAAGTCATTTATGTTTGGATCCCTAGTCATGTGGGGATCTATGTAAACACTGTTGCTGACCAGGAGGCCAAGGATGCACTAGACGACGAGATGGCGGATTGTTCAGTGCCGTACACTGACATGAAGCCTCTAATTGTTAACTACATTTTAAAGTTGTGGCAGGCCAAATGGGATCTGCAAATGAATAATAAACTGCATGGAATACAGTCAGACGTCGGTAAACAGGTCGGTTCCTGTGGTAAAAACCGTAGGGAACAGGTAATGTTGACCCGATGTCGTATTGGACATACTAGAACAACACATGGTTTAATCCTCAACAGTGATGATCGACCTGAATGTATTCCATGCAATTGTCCTTATACAATCCTAGATGTTTTAATTGAATGTTTAGATGTTGCCGATATCAGGAGTGATTTTTATTCAGCGGATTGTCTTAGAGACCTATTTACAAATGTCGCTGGCGACAAAATCGTTCAATTTTTAAAAGCAATCAATTTCTTTAGTAAGATTTAAATGGATTTAATTCATAGTTGTAATATCGTAACAGTTAAACTGTCATTTCTCCTATGTTTTTTTTTTTTGTTTTTTGTTTTTTTTTTTTTTTTTTTTTTTTTACTTGTATAAAGCTTTAATGGTTTTATATTGATATTTTATATATTTATTATAATTCTTCAATTTACTTTACAGTTCTCGCCACAATATAGCTAAAATATTGCTAAAGTTGGCGTAAAACATCAATCAATCAATCAATCATAAAGACATATATATTACGAACATAACAATGCACTTATTAGATAGGCGATAATACTTTTGATCTCTTGATTACATAAATGTCTCAACAATGGTTTAAGTAAGAGAAACATTGGCCAAGTATGAATGCACGATAAACAATCCAATCGCCCCCGGCTCGTGGAATCTTTTTCATGAATTCACATTTGGCCATTGTATCTTTTTATAGAAAGGGATCTGTTCGGAATTATTATATCACTGAATTTATAAGATGCAGTTCTTCTTTCACAATTGACATAATTTCGAGTAAATCCCAATTCAGTACAAGATCTGTTTCGTGTACGATTGTAGTTTATAATATCAGTTTGCTTCCTTTTTTCAAATAGTTTGTCTTGGAGAAAAGGGTGGACATTACATTTACTTTGTATTTTATGTTTAATTTCTATGCATGTCTTTTTACTGATGTGTTATGATTATTTCTTTGTATACTGAAGGCTTGTCTGGAGTATTCCTCCATTTTGGATTCATGAATATTTTATATTTGCAATTCTTATTAACGATTTTTACTTAAACATAACGAAAACAAGTAATGGGCACTGTATTTTTAATGTAAAATTAAGATTGTGTTCAGGGTTCAGTGAAGGTTATTATAAACATAAATAGAGTTTTTAACGTCTAAAAAGTTAAATTTACAAAATTTATAAAAATATACTCGCAGATCTAAATGCCATTATGTTTTTTTCCTCAAATCCATTTTCGAGGGGGTAATCTTTCCATAAAATACGAGTCATCAATTATTGATACTTTATTCCTTATCATTAAACTAATGCTTCAGTGAGACTTCTACTATAATTGGCTCAAATTGTTTAAAAACCTATCACAAAAAAGTATTTGTTCAATACCAGTTGTTTCTTTAAGGTAAGGAAAGACAAACTATTGTTGTTATCGGTGTAAATGGAACTTGTGTGGTTTTATAATACATTTATCTCATATATATATGAGATAAAGCATGAAATATAGCAAGTATTTAGAATTAGAAGTGTTGTTCTGTACTTAAAATTGATGCAGTATTGTGACAAATAAATAAGTAACAATTACATTTTCAGATTAACTGATGAAGCTAACAGGTATCCTCGAAAAAATGGGTGCATACTCTTTGAACCAAAACGGAAACTAACAAAAATGTCAGAATTTCAAATTAATTGTATTAGTCATGTAATAAAATCACAGAGTAACATTAAATATTTGGTAATTGAAATTGATCAAAATTTATCTGGTAATAGAACTGTTAACTCTATCATTCAGAAAGTTTACAATCTATGTATAATAAAGTAAGTGAGAAGGGAAAAGTCAGTCAAAATAACGTACAATTTACGGACAATGGCAATATCGGAAACACTAAGAAACAAGAACAACACACGAGTACGGGAAAAAATGAAAAATGAAGACACACATACAGATGAACAACATGGATCCAATAAAAACCATGGGAAAAGCAATTTGTCTGTGATCGGCAACAAGGAAATCATTATCCATGGCTCTCATCCAATGTCATTTTGACTATTCATGTTTAACCTGGTATGCAGGTATATCTGAATCTTTAAAACAAAATCTTCAAGTGAATAAAATAACACTGTTAGATTCAACAAAAACTTGGGTCCAAGAGAGACTATAGGATTACCGGAATTACGAAGTCTGAGATATCTGAACGTTGAGCAAAGAGAAAAACAATAAAGACTGATCTAAGCGCATAAAATCTAAAATAATAAATTTCCATCATATCTAAAAAAAAACAACCTTGTAAAAACAAATTAGCAACATAAATAATTTAATAAAGGAGTTTGTCTTTTATTGCAGTGTGGAGTTGGTAAAACAATTCCCCGTGGTAGAGATGTATGCTCTTTATTTTTCTTAGGTATGGTGTACTTGTACATGAGATAATATCTCATGTGTACACTTTGTTCAATTACTATTATCTAAATTTATGTAAATCCTGAAACCTAAGGTTTAACTCCCTCCATCGTAGTTATGTCCTAAACCATATTTGATATTACCGATTATTCGGATTTCGTTTGGTTTAATACATTTAAACATTTTTTGAAATTATGGATTTCCTTTGTTTGGGTTCTAGTGCTACGGTGAGGAATTAATTTCCAAAATGGTCATACAGCTCATTAAAATTATTGCAGTTGGAGTTAACATATGTGTTATGGTCTCATGTTCATTTACTCCATATCCTTTCGTAAAATATTACTTTGATTGGTAAGTTAGAACTTACAATGTTATAGAAACAAAGTGACAAGTCAATTGATATTTAAAAAGAGGCACATTCAATTTGATTGGTCAGCTAATAATAACCAAGTATTAAAGTGTTTGGCTAGTTAATTCTTACCAGCTATGATTGGTCAGTTGATACTCACCAAGTTGTTGAGTTACTGTGGTTGGCGCGCTGGTAGCTGCTTTTGTATTTGCTGTTGTGATGACTGTAAGTAAAATTCAATGAGTAAACGACAAACCGTTACAATTGTAAAAAAACAAATGATTATTTATCTGCATTGATCACACATAAGTTGTCGAGATGCGTTTATGCAGAAAATAAATTAACAGCAACTTCGGTATTTGACATTGATTACCACTGGGCTGATGCCTCTGCTATTGGACTGATAGTCCTCGAGGGTATTCACCAACTCAGTTGTTAGTACTTCGGTACTGACCCGAAAGCCGATTTTATTGGAATTTGCAATATCTGGGTTTTACAAAATTTTGTTTGATACTAAAGAGTATTTCCCCCATGCACAGCTCTATCCTTAGCTGTATTTGTCTTTTCTATTTAGACCATTGTGGTTATTTGCTCTCTATCAGCTGTTACATGTTTTTAGGTTAATGGACTTCCAAATGTTTTGGTTTTATCTGCACTGATGAGACATAAGTTGTCGAAATGCGCATATACAGAACCTTTATTCACAGAAACCTCGGTATTTTGTTATCAATATATATCTAAAATTTATATACTTTTATGGAGCATTTTGTATTCGATATATAGTTTCTTTGTATCTTTCTTATAAATATTTGACTTTTTTAGCATTTTTTAGTTAGGCATGATGACATACCTGTAGTGAAACCTTCCTGCCTGAAGCTGTTTGGAACTTGCGATGTTGTGGTTAATAGACGCGTTCTTTTAACACATTTTCAGAATACATTAATATTGATGTGCAATGTAGAAGGCTTTCTGAGCAAATTGGGTTTAGAGAATTTTCTGTTTTATTTATTTGTTCATTTTTGTCAGAAATCGGTTCGGAAAGACTTCTCGGAACTTCCATTTATATAATATGTTTTATTATATACAAAATAAATTATTTTCAGATTTCAACCAATTTCGAAATACCTACATTGACAAATCAATTCTCTCAGAGAATTTATAATCAGTCTTACATCTTGAAATCTTGTGACTTCGAAAATCGTTTTGTTGTTTGTAGCAATCTTCTCCAACTCGTCTCTAAATACATGTGTAGCATTGCTTACCCCAATAACGATAACTCTTCTACCTTCGTCTTTTGCTAAGCTTGCCTGCAGTTCTGTCAAGGAAGGTGAGGCTGAAAGACCATCCGTAATTACAACCATAATCTTTGGTGCAAACGATCGTCCTTTTTCCCGAATCAATTTACGGGCCTGCTCGATACCTAAAGCTGTATTTCTTCCAACCTTTGGTTTTTGTAAATTTTTAGCTAAAGTTTTTAGTAACGTATGTGACCTGAGCGGCTGGAATTCCACAGTGTCTTCTATATTTCTACTAAATACAATGATGCCAACATGTATAGATTCTTTCCGGGTTTCAAGATTGTCTATCAAATTAGATACAAAGGTTTTCAGTCGTAAAAAGTCTTTGTCCAGTATGCTGTCAGATCCATCAATCAAAAATACAATATCACTGGGCACATTACACATTTGATCTGAAATAATATTAGAATTGAGATGACAACAGCATTGGCTGAAAAACCATTTGTTTATACAAACCAATTGAAATTTGAAAATGTTTCGGGAGTCCATTCCTATTTTCTTAAGTCAGGTACATGCATTAAGTTAGCTATTTTGTAGCAGTTATCTCCCTTCTCTGACAATCTTATAGCGGAGGCCAACAGAGAGAGAACAGCATCATCAATATTTTGCAGCATATGCAAAATACTTGACCAAAAAGACAAAACGAAATTTCGATGGGTTAAAAAGTACCCAGTACAATACAACAAGAGCTCATTTATTTTGAACACTCGGGTGAATTTTTAATAAAGTCTTTCACCACAGTGAAAGACCTGATTGTAATTCTTCGGATTATTATTATTTTTAAGGTCTTTCACCACAGTAAAAGACCTTATTGTGATTCCTCGGAGGTGTTTAGCATTTTACATTTGTTACATTTGTACCTAACTTCTCCGATAACTCTGGAGAGAGTTATTGCCCATTGTCCATTAAAATTTCTGGTTTTTTATCTATAATCTCAAAAATTGCAATAGATAGCTGGTCAGTTTTTTGGCAAAATGTTAAGCACATTAAGGGCTACATTAGTTACATTTGGTCAGAACCTCTCCGATAATTGCGAAAAGAGTTATTGTTTCCACTGCTCCGATCTGAAAAATGTACGAAAAAATATTATTAAGGTCTTTCACGATCCTGATCGTAAAGACCTTCTTGTATTTCTCTAAGATTTTTTTCTTCCGTTGGGTTTGCGCCGTTAAAACCATGCAACATGTCATTGGGACACTTGGGCTGGTAGATCGGTCAGAGTATGGGACCTCAAAAGTCACCCTGCCATATTCACCTATTTTTGGTAACAGAGTCATCTCCCCCAACCACATAAATCTTGTTATCGCGCAATATCAGAAACCGTAAAAGTTAACTTTTTGAGTTTAATGGGGAAAATGTTCAGAATGTCAATATACAACTTTGTCACATCTCGACTAAAACCCCGGTGCGGTTGAGTTATTCCCCTTACTGATTTTGAGATTCCATTATAATTTTTTTTTTCTTGCAAACCGTAAGTCCTGAAGACCTGGGACTTCTACCATCGATCCTAAGTAAAACTGAGTGACCCAAACATCGCAAGGTCAAAGGTCATCGATGACCTTTATCCCTGACCTTTCACCTTGTTATCGCGTAATCTCAAAAACCGTAATAGATTGCTGATTAAATACATAAGCAAAACTGTGAAGCACACGAAGGGCTACATTTGTTGCTTTTGGACCGAACCTTCCGGTTAATCTGGAGAGAGTTATTGCCCTTTTGTCCAATAAAATTTCTGGTTTTTTTTGTCTGTCATCTCAAAAATTGTAATAGATAGCTGGTCAATTTTTTTTTTTTTTTTTTTTTTTTTTGGCAAAATCTTAAGCACATTAAGGGCCAAATTTGTTAAATTAGGTCCGAACATCCCCGATAACTCCGGAAAGAGTAATTTTCAGTTGAATGTTAAAACTTCCCTATTACAGCATCAAAACAACTGATGAAAAATAATGATAGAAATGTTTGCTATGTCTTCACGAATGCCTTCCCTTATGCTGTTAGTTGAGCTATGCCTATTTTTGGGGGGATGGTTTTCCCAAGAATTTTTTTTCCGGGAACATATTTAAAATCTTTTGATTATCATTATAAAAAGTTTCCCCTGCTCTGATCACAAAAATGTACGAAAAAAACATTATTAAGGTCTTTTACGACCTTGGTCACCCTGCCATATTAACCTAATTTTGGTAACAGAGTTATCTGCCCCAACCACATAAATCTTGTTTTTGTACAATCTCAGAAACCGTAAAAGATAGCTTTTTAAGTTTACTTGGGAAAATGTTCAGAATGTCCACAACAACTTTGTCATATTTCGACTAAAACTGTGCGGTTGACCTTTATAACTGGTAAGCCGTAAAAGATGGCTGAAAATATGTAAGAGAAAATGTTAATTATCATGAGACGAAATTTTGTTACATTTGGTCCGAAAAGATTCGTTGACTCTTTATATGAGTTATTGCCCTTTGAAAGATTTTAAGTTTCTGTTAATGCTAAATACTCCCTAAAAATAAGTCGAAGAATCTGAAACCTTCACCTTTGTTCATAAGTCATATATGGCCATCTAAAAATGTCAAGGTCAAAGGTCACCGATGACCTTAGACCTTGTTATCGCTTAAACTCGTAAACTGTAAGAGATAGGTGATCAAATATTTTGGAGGAAATGTTTGTTTCATTGAGGCCTACATTTCATACTGGGGTCTTAAATAATTGGACCATTTATTTTGTACTTATGGCCAAAAACCATCTTTGAGGTCCAAATTTTAGAGTTTTTGATTATGTCTCAAAAACTATTTAAGATACAAAGAAACTATAAGAAAATAAAATATTAAGTTCAATAAGGCCAACAAAATTTGACCAAGGTCAAAGGACAAGGTCCTTAGCAACAACGTTATTTGCCATAAAAATCCTTAGCAACCATATGCAAAAAGTTCTTACAGGTTGGACGTTACGGAACGACGTTACGGCAAGAATTATCGTTTATAGCATCAGACGTAGTGGTAACGTTACGGCTTTAAAAGGTTTTGACTATGATAAAATTGTACAATATACCAAATGAAAAAAAAACATTAATCTAAAATATGTAGAATATGGAAATGGAAATTACACAATGAAACCAGAGGTGGATTCAAAGGGGCGTACCGGCTTTCACTCTGTCGTCGGACAAAAAGTTCTGCTAGTATTAAACTACCTGTATAACATATAAAAAATTGTTTGCGAATTGAAATGTTTACAGGATTTTTGATATAACACGATTTTTATGATTTACGACACCGTTCGGCAAAATCCCGAATCCGCTCCAGGGCCCAACAGAACTATCAAAAACAATCTTCTTCATGTTCTTGAAAACAAAATACTAATCATGTTACATAACTATACTTCTAGGTATGTAGTAGGTCTGGAACTCCTCTTTTCTCGATTCTTTAGCGTTTATTCAGTACTTTGTAAATCGGGCATTGATTATGGTATTAAAGAGGTCTGAATTTTTGTACCTCAAAATTAAAAAAAAGATAAAAACAGTATTCGGTATTTGAAACTTTTTATGAACTTCAATATATTTCTGAAATCATATTCAATATCAATGTACTTAGTTGAGTTTGCTCTTCAGGTAAACATACCAACACTATTTAAACAGAACTGTGATTAAGGAATTTATTGTTATGTATAATTGTTGCATATGGTCTATAGATGAGCAAAAAAAATCTTTCGGAATTGAATTTAATTCCGGTCCCAACTTAGGTTAATTTACTGAAAATGACCAACTTTTTTGCATTTATGCACACAATCATTCATTTTAGCTATTTTTTCATAGCAAACATAACTCTGAAAAATAAGCGTTAAAAATTAAGTGTAAATAGGAAATGTCAAATCCCTGAACGAAAGTCGTTTTTTTTTTTTTTTTTTTTTTGGTAACAAAGTTATATCATTTACCTGGCCATATTTTTAAAATTACTCATTTTATTTTACTTTACTGAATAAGGACAATTTGTACACATAACATATAGGAAAGTTACACGGAATTGTATCTGTGCAGGCGAGAATACAGGATACAAGGAATAGGGACGAACTATTTCTTGGCACTGGATTTTATGCGTCCGTTCGTTTGAAATGATATTTCAGTGATGTTCCAAAGTGAACATATGTGTACTGTTTAATATATTGCAAAATATCGCAGTTTCTGTAAATATAATGTCTGCAACTATGTCTCTTCAGTGCAGATAAGAAAAAATAAAAACATCGGAAAGTCATAGAACTAATAAAAAACAAATTTTCTATAGGATCTATTACACTGAAAGTGAAAACTAGCTTGTTCTAAAATTTCACTGTTAAGTCTTGTTCATGGGTTTTTACAAAGTATTGGTAAACGCACCAATAAAATACTGTTGTACACGTAATTAACATCATCACATTAAAATAAATGTGGAATCCGAAAGAAGTTTGTCGAACAAGTTCATAATAGCGCTAAAGCCGTAAAAAATATTGTCACGTCCAATAATTTGGATATAACGTCACATTTTTACAAGTTTAATATGCTCTAACAAAGTTCTGTGAAATGTAGCTTCAAAATTTGGTCATTTCTTTAGGAATATTGTGTAAGTTTTTCGTAATCCTATGTACTTGCGGCCTATCTTTCCAGACGCCAAAACTGAAGCCAGAAAAAGTACGATTTTCCCTATATGTCTTTGTTAATTTACCCCCAAAATACGAAAATTCAAAGTTGTTTCTATCTGAAAAACGATCCGGTATCCCCAATTTTTAATTCATATTCCGATGCATATTAAAAAGATCTACCACTGAGTCTAAAATAAGATCTTTATGTAATATTGTCATTTTGTTTTTATAACTCAGTTTTTATAGGGGTTCACACTGCTGGTGCTTTTAGTAACTTCGGTATTTAGTTATTTGTTCATTTTTGTTTATTTGTTTTGTCTTAGTCATACTGTCTCAATTCGTGTTGCTGTGAATTGCTGTGATGTTGGATTTATGATTTTAGAATTTCCCCTCTCCTTTTCTTGCTTCGGTATTCGTTTGCCGATGTATTTGTATCGTCCCACCGTAATGTTGTAAATAGGAAATAAATGACATTGCCAACCAGGAGGGACTTTCATGTCCTTAGCAACAATCTAATTTTTCAAATAGTCCTTAGCAACCGTTAGGCAAAAAACTAATGAAGATCAGAACTTTTGTTTACACAACATTTTTTACCGAAATAAATAACTAAATCAAACTCTAACATGTAATCATGGCGAAAATTAGTGGAAGACCTTCCAATTGTTCGCTGACAATTGACTTTTTAATTATTATAATATTTGTACTTTTTTGTTTAAAGTGTAGAAACTAACCTCCTCCATAATATGTGATGTTGCACAATTGATCATGATAAATCATGATGATGCACAGAAAGGTTGATGGACGTTTCCATGCCACGCCCCTTCCACTCAACATTGGATATACAACACCCCTTTTGGATGTCAGCATTGACTAAAGTCTTGTCAATCAAATGTAATAAAACTATTACGACGCTTCTACACTCGATCAATATGGGTTTTAATGGAGCGGAAAAGATAATATTGAACTTAGGTAAACCCTCGTTCAATATTATTTTATCAGAGGTATCTTTTCAAATTTTGTCTAATGATCATTGCACATAGCTTACAAGGCTAAGAGGGTTCTATGAAAAAAATGGTAAAAATGCAACGACATAACTTTAACAAAAACAAAGTATGCAGTCATAATACACATCGGGTGGTTAATTACGGGTATCGATGGAGGTCCCTTTCCCTAAAACCAGTTTCTCGGGTGGGAAAATATTCTACAAAGACTCCTAACGATGCCACCTTTTCCACTTTCATGGGCTAAATATTAACCTCGGTTAAGGGCTTCATGCTATACTTTATTTCCCATTTTTAGGGTATTTTTCTACGATCCTGTTTCCTGCTTACTCAAAAAGGCTAATCCCGATTATACCCGATTATACCCGATTAAGACTAAATTAATTATCAAACACCTCATGTCTGCACATTCAGTTGGGCGCAGACATATCCTTAAGTCCAATTATACTTCGATTTAACTTAGAAGCAGCTTTAGGTTCGATGCAATAAATGACCTCTTCGACGGGGTCAAATGGCGTGACGTTGTGACTGATTCATTGTTCGTTTCTGTGTAATACACTGTATTTCAAGTCATGGGACCGTAGCAAACAGCAGAGGGAGAGGTATTTTTTTCAAAGTATCAAATCAGGGGCCAGGATATTTTTTTTCAGCCAAAATGTGCATGGGACCTAAACTTTTTTAAATGTTTAAATGAGATCTCTAAATGCAAACATTAAAAAAATATGTATATTAATTTATTTTAAAATTTTGCATTCAGTGATCTTGAATTTAGACACTATCTGTGTTGGATGACCAACTATAAAAATTCGTAATGGTTCCTCGGAATCATGTGTCACGCAGACTCAGTAAGGTATCATAATAATAAGGACAATACTAACGTTTATATATTTTCTATATTTCGAAAAAATACCAGATCTTGAAGAGTTTTGGGAAATTTACCAAAATTGGAATCAAATATTTTTGCAATTCCATGATTGAAAATTACTGTTTTCAACAATATATTTATTAAAAAAGTATGGTTGCTAGGTAGGATTCCAAAAATTAATTCGTCTAAAGGGGTTCCAGGAAATTTTCCAAAAATTGGAATCAAACATTTTTGCACTTGAATTCATTAAAACGTTTGTTTATTTCAAATTCACACCAAAACCATGGTTGCTAAGAATATTTTTTTAAAAATTACATGTCTTGGACAGTTTCAGAAAATTCGCCAATGTTGGAATTAAATATTTTTGCAATTCCATTATTGAAAATTAGTGTTTTCATCGATATATTTCTAAAAAAAAGTACGGTTGCTAGGTAGAATTCAAAAATTAATTTGTCTAAGAGCGTTCCCGAAAATTTACCAAAAGTCGGAATCAAAAAATTTTGCAATTTTATTCATTAAAATGTTTGTTTATTTCAAATTCACTCCAAAACCATGGTTGCTAAGAAGAATTTTCAAAAATTGCGCGTCTTGAAGAGTTTCATGCAATTTACCAAAATTGGAATCAAATATTTTTGCAATTCCATGATTGAAAATTACTGTTTTCATCAATACGTCATTATAAAAAATGTATAGATGCTAGGTAGAGTTCCCAAAATTAATTGGTCTTTGAAAGTTTCGGGAAATTTACAAATTGGAATCAATTTTTTTTTTTTTTTGCAGAATTATTCATTAACAAATTTGTTTATTTCAAAAGCACTTCAAAACCATGGTTGCTAAGAAGTATTTCAAAATATTGTATGTCTTTGACAGATACAGGAAATTTACCAATGATGGAACCTTCCTCTTTATTTCTTACGCGATAAAAATTATGCTTGGCACCAAATAATTGCCTTATTTTCTTCATTATATGCAAAAATGTCATAAATTATCGGTCGTCGATATTTTCAGGAAATTTATCGAAGTTGGAACCAGAATGAAAATTCCAACAACTTGTTACATATCTACACACTGCATGCAGCAATGTCCAATTTTAATGAAATTCTGTTAAGACACAAACACTAAATTAACTTTCTAAAGAACTTTTATCTCTGGGTTAACAATGAAATTTTTAGCAAAAAACTAAGTCTAAATACACAAAAATATGGACCCCCCAAAAAATCCAATTTTCTCAACTCGAGATAATTTTCTGACCATCATCTAACTTCTGACTACTTTTCAATAAATTTTAATAAGTTTTAATAACTTTATTCAACATCTTAAAATCTTTAATTTGTGGGTTAACATTCATTTTTTGCAAAAAAGTCCAAATACGGAAAAATACAGAATAACAAAAAAATAATAAACTTCAAAATTTTCATCTGGGGGTAATTTTCTGAACATTTTCTAGCTTCTGACTCGTTTTAATGATATTCCAAAAAGATTAAATAACTTTATTCACCATATAAAAAACTGTAATTTGTTGGTTAACAGTTAAAAAACTAAGTCAAAATACGGAAAAAAATACGGAAAAACAAAGCAAAAATTTTCAATTGTTTTAGCTAGAGGTAATTTTCTGACCATTATCTAGCTTCTGTCCAACTTTGACACAATTCTATGATTAAATGACTCTATTCAACCTATGGAAAACAATTGTCGACGCTGCCGACGACGACGACGGAATTTTGATCGCTATGTCTCGCCTCAGCTGAATTTCAATTCTGAGCATTTTTCTAGAAAAGAGGTTTCTTAAGACATTATCGGTATTAGATAATTTATAAAAATTGGTAAATCTTCAAAATTGTTTCATTTTTAACAAAATCTTTATTGTTTTACCCTCTTTATATACCTTATTTACTTTTATCGCCATTAAAGACCAAATTTTACACATAATTGTCTATATAATTTATCTAGTAAATGGGTTTCTTAAGACATTATCGGTATGGGAAACCAACTATAAAAAATTGGTTATTCTTCAAAATTATTTGAACAAAATCTTCATTGTATAACCCTCTTTATACATATTATTTATTTTTAATGCCATAAAAGACCAAATTTTATACATATTGCCAAAATAATTTCATTTTTTGTGCATTTCTGTTGTAAATGGGTTTCTTAAGACATTATCGGTATGGAAAACCAACTATAAAAATTGGTAATTCTTCAAAATTGTAATCTATTTGAACAAAATCTTTATTGTTTTACTCACTTTATAAATTCTATATACTTATCCAACTATAAAAGAGCAAAAAGGATAAAATACTTGCCCATATAATTTCCAATTTTCTTCTTCAGCACTGATGAACTATATGAATATTAACATTATTATGATTATCAACCATAGACATGGGCAATTTCCTTAATTGCAACTCTTTTGAATACATTATCTATCATTTTTCTAACATGATATGATAATTTGGCTTAACGGTAATTTTTATTAAAGATAAAATCATAGTAATAATTTCCATATAATGTCAATTCTTTTCTATCCTTTTGTCATACGAGTAACAATTTAGACATTATTGGTATAAAGTACTAACAATGGCAATGGAATTTCTCATTTGAAGCAACATTTTTTGCAACTAAACAGAATGGGACCTTGCTTTTTCTTTGTTAGTGTAACCATAGGACTGTGACTTTTTTCATCGAACATTAAAGTTTTGTTCCGGTCCCATGCATCAAGAAATTTTTACCAGTCCCTTAGTGTCAGATTTTGGCACTCCTCTGTTTTTTTTTTCAATTCAAAAGAATTGTGCACACTGACTTCCATTTTTTCTATTTCATGACTGTATTCTATAGGTCAAATTAAGGCACCTGACAAGTTTTCATAAAATCCATGATATAACTTCCTGAATTTTATACGAAACGATGTCAAGAGAAATCCATTTTCCACAAATTTTGTAATGCTTGTATCTCTGTTAAGGATGTAGTAAGGTGAGGTTTTTGCAATTTGTAAAAGTCATTCGGATCTCTCTGATTTTATCCAGTATTACTATGTAAAATATTTTGCCCCAATACACCCAATTTTCTAGTCCTCAAAGTCTTCAGAAGCTCATTTTAAGTCAGTTAGCAAGATTTTATTAGATTGTAGATTTTCCTTCCATGTGAAACAAATCAATATTGTGTCCATGCTATGCTAAGGTAAAAGTCGAAGAGAGCCTTTCCCGCCATTTTTTAAAACGTGAAATATCTTGAAAACGAGGCCCATAACCTATCAATATTTTGAGCTTACATTATTCCTTTAACAATATTCTTTCCATTAAGGGTATCAATTTAAAATCGTAGATTTATAAAATTTCAACTTACTACATCCTTAAAAACACACAACTAATATATTTCTTTTTACATTTCATTTAGTCTTCAATGATAAATCAGTTAAAATATGTTTCGTCAATACGAAACTTTCGAGTAAGGAACTCTCGTGTAATTGAAGGCGGAAACGATCGCCTCAAATAACAGTAAGACGGAGTTACTGGATTCTTGACCTATTGAAATAAATATATATCACATAAGAAAAAACAAAATATTTATGAAAATGAAGTGTATACTTATAATTGTTCACACATGACAATTCTTTAACTACTTTTAAATTGACGAAAAACAATTAACGTGAAGCGCTACAACAGAGTCAATATAAACCACCCTTACCTCAACAGTGTTAATTGATAAGTGACCCCCTCTCAATGCATTCACATTTGATGTATTGATATTTTTCGTATAGTATCGGATTTTTTTCCGGACTGAACACGACTCAAAAGTTCCGTATTTACCGGAAAGTTCGTATTATTGCGAGCAACGATGTTATATCGAATACAGAATTGTTTCTTTTGTCATATGTATTCGGTCAAATAACATTAAGTTTCAGTGTTCAAATTTTATTTGGATCTATCAAATATTAAGGTTTTTGATTAAATTGCTAATATAAATAATTCGATATATATCAAATATTTACAATTCGTTTATTCATATTTACAAATGAATTATGAATATTAACAATTGATTTACAAATATTAATGTTTATAAATCAATTATTTACTTTACCAATTCGTTTGTAAATACTAACAATTGATTTATTAATATTTATAATTCATGCTCATTTCTAAACATTTACACTACAAAAAAATACCCAAATTGCATAACAACAGCAAATTTTGATATGCCTTAAACGTGTTTCAATGAGTAACCTCTCATCAGCAGCATAAGAATCAAATTATATGGAAAGCAATAATCTAAATGTATTCCAAAAAGAAGTACTAATTTCAAAAAAATATCGACATAGTAAGCCAAATGCAGTACCGAGGATATCTACCGAGTGCCATACACGGAATGAAGCCTCAGTATTTTTAAGTGGTTAGAATTTTGATAAAAAATGTAAATTCCTATAATACACAAGGTAAAATTTTCGTGTCAGACAAGTCTGACTATTGGGCTAGTGAATATCAGTCCAATTGTTCAAAATACAAAAATACCTAAATTGCATAAAACAGTAAATTTCGTTATGCTGTACACGTGTCTCAAGGAGTAACCTCTCATTAGCAGCATTAATATTCATTTATTTTATAAATATGCCTTATTAATATATTAATATAACAAAGCATTTATTAATATTTTAAATCATTTATTGATATTGATAATTTATCTATTGATATTAATAATTCATTTATAATAATAAGAATTCATTTATTAATATTAAGAATTTAATCATAAGTATTCATAATTACTTTTCTTTTTATAAATATTAATAAATGAAATTGCAATATTAACAATTGAAGTATAAATATCAATAATTGCATTTTTCATATTGAGAATTACGGTAATTGTTTATATTAATAAATAATTGTTAATATTGATAAATCAGGTATTTTTAGCTACAGCTCATTAAAATTATTGCAATTGGATTAAGCATATGTGTTATTGTCTCATGTTCATTTACTCCATATACTTTCGTAAAATATTTAATGCAGGAATTTGTATTATAATTCAGTGTGGAGTTAGAAAAACAATTCCCCGTGATAGAGATGTATGCTTTTTATTTCTTTTTTTTTAGATATGGTGTACTACTACATGAGATAATTTCTCATGTGTACATTTTGTTCAATCACTTTTATTTAGATTTATATAAATTCTAAAACTTAGATTTAACTCCCTCCATCGTAGTTTTGTTCTTATCTATATTTGATATTACTGATTATTCGGATTTGGTTTGGTTTTATTCATTTTAAACATTTTTTTCAAATTATGGATTTCGTATGTTTGGGTTCTAGTGCTGCTAATGATGAATTAATTTCGGAAATGGCCATACAGCTCATTAAATTATCGCAGTTGGATTTAGCATATGTGTTTTTGTCTCATGTTCATTTACTCCATATCTTTTCGTAAAATTTTGATATTTTTGTTTGAAACGTAAAATATTTTTCGTTAAAAATGCAACTTCTGGGTACACAACTTTCAAAAATGAATGTGACTTACAGTCCTAATCACAAGCACATGTGTTTGAATCGACATGACTTTGCCTTAATTGCTTATGTATGATTACCAATAAGTATTTCCAGTAGATCCTTCATTTGGATTTGGAAACAAGAACAAAGCCGCATACATTCATCAGTACAAGATTTTGATGTCATCTACCATTTTTAGTTCTGTTTTGGTTTGAAAACAAGTTGATGTAACAATTGGCATTTTTATTACTGATGACTCATTTGAGGTTTCATTTCAATTTCAGTTTCTTGAATATTTTTAAAATCATCTATTACATGACAATGTTTTATGCATTTCTTCAGTCCAAGAATGACATCACAAACATGCGCAGAAGGAAAAGGGTGTACAACTTCCTAAAGCTATTTTATAATCTTTGCTGAAATTCTACAAAATATTTTACCATTTCTCTACAATGTCTAGACAGTCCATTAGACGAAATCTTCCAACTTGATATGCCATTGAACAGCTTGTGAGTGTAAGTATATATGATTCAATGACTGATTACCGGTAATTTGTATGAATTTCTTTTGATCTACAAAACCACCGAACTGGACATTATCACGAGATTATTGGGTCACTTTGAAGGCATCACGTGCGGGTTTCTATGCTGACGTCATATTTTGTACTATTTGTCGTGTTCATATTCGTAATACGTTGAATGAAGAATCCATAAAAACACATTGCAATTTACAAATAGATTTATTGTGCTAAAATAGAATTTCAGCCCTTTTCCACTTAAGGTGTCTGCAGGGTATTATTTTCCTATTATAGAATTTTGTGAAATTTTCTGTGTAGAAACATAATTGTATTATTGTTAAAAATATAAAATAAAATCTGGGGGTCACCGTGCATTTAAGGGCAAAAACTGAAATTGAAAATTTGAGGATTTTACATAGAAATGTTAGGAGAATTGGTTATATGAGAGGATAGCTTGAAAAATTTATTATAGATTTTGTTCATACTCTGCATGTGTTTTGTAATCATTATATAGTCTACATATAAAAAATAAAAATAAGGGGTCACCGTTCAAATAAGAGAGATAAATAACGAAATGTTATTTTCTCTAGTGATATCTATGTTAAATTCTTTTATCAAATTATCTCCCTTGTATAATTTCTGTGTTCTGTAAATCCAGCTTCAGATTTGAAGCTTGTGCGTTTTATTTCACCTTTTTGTAATGAAAATGTTTTAAAAGTGATTAGGAATAATAATTTTAAATACTTTGGAACTTGCTTGACATTTCAAATAACTATTTTGTTAATTTTTTTAATGAATGAAACCTAAATGAACAAGTATAAGACAAAAATGGCGGAATAATACCACTGAGACACCTTAATGTGCAGTTTTATTTATCATTTCGAGAATTACCGATAAAACAAATATAGGTCATTTGTTTCTTGATATGGGCTTTATCACGGCGTAGCGCATCAAGCTGGCCCTAACGGACTCACTTGATACTGGCCGTGATAAAGTCCATATCAAAAACAAGATGTTCTATATTCCATATTTACCAATTAGTATACACAAAGATGCTGCAAAAATGCCATTTTGCGAAGGATTATCTTGTGAAATCAAAATCATTCGCTCTACATATGGCTTTCACTATTTTGGCTTTAAAAAAATCAAGAAGTAAACTTTTATACAGAAATTTAAAAGGTGAGTGGTTGATATGTGTACTACAACTGAAGTATGTGTATCATAAATGAAAATAGAATGTTGCTTTTTGGCGAAAGAACGTCTCTAAATTTACCAAAACATTTATCATATTGAAAGGGTGGAATTTTAAATTATTATTTTTTTTTTTTGCAAAAATGCAGAGAAATGAAATAACGGCAGTAGAATACCGAAGAAACAAAGAAAGCAATGACCACAATAATCGAAGTCAAAAGATACGGCAAAAACGGCAACAAAAAAACAGACAAAACAACGATGTGAGCCATTACAATGCACGGAAATAAAAAGACGACATTTAGAACTAAGGCACTCATAATGTTAACTCCCATGAAAACCGAGAGTGACATCAGGTGCTCCGGAAGGGTAAGCTTGTCCGGCCCCACTAGCGACACCCGTCACTTTATCAGTGAAGCATAAATTGCTTTGAAATATCTGTTTGGTAGCGGATTGGTTAATGTCATTTGCTAATCCTTAGAAAATCAATTGAAATCCATTGCACATGTCACTTCTCAAACCCTTAAACAGTGTCATGGTAAAATTTTGAAATCTTTGGTAATTCTCTATTAAAGTATTCAAATAATCACAAGGTCAAAACGGTAGCACAAATATCACTGACGAAGACAAAACTAAAATTTTACAGCATTATTTACTAGACAACACGAAAGAATAAAGTACTGACAGTCTGAACTCCGATAAAAACAGGGAGTGACATCAGGTGCTTCGGAAAAGTAAGCATGTCCGCTCTGCTACCGGCACTCGTCACACTATCAGTCAGTCAATCCAGGGTTGAGTCAAACCTGTGATGTCAAGTCTGTGAGGACGTGAAATCTAGCTGAAAATGTCCGTTTTTCATTTTGGACACAGACACTTCATATCTGTCAATGATGTCATGGTGACGGCCATAGAATTTTTGAAGAGGTGAAAGTAACAAAGGCTGAACAAATCCCTAATTAGGGAGCTTTTGGGACAGTGTCTTTGCTTTATTCAAAAAATCAATGTATAAACCACATGCTCGAAAGTAACGAATGAACTGTGAAATGTACACTCCATAAGCTGGAGAACTGGGTATATTGCTGCTCAGAAAGGGAAAGTTCACAATTGGGAAGTCTTCTTCAATGTACATTAAAAGATCTAAGTACGAAGATGAAGTAGGTGTAATAGCAGTCTTTTTAATTTCTAGCTGGTTGGGATAGATCTGGTGTAAATATTCCTTGAAATTTGAATTACTAAGAGAAAGTACATCGACTATGTAGCGGAAGCTGAGAATCAAGGACTGGGCTAAATGTTTTTGTTTTTCCTGTGTTAGCCCTTGTAAAAACTTGGCTTTACATGAGAAAACAAGACACAAGTTAAAATTGGCGCGCAGTTAGTTCCAATGGGAATAACGATTGTCTGTTGAAAAACGCAGCCACCAAATTCGACAAAAAAATTATCTGTTAAAAATTCCAAAATCTTACGTCATTATCCTTGTTCTTCTTGTTTGACTCAGTGTGGTTCTTTACAAAATATGTTTTGTCTTTCCTACTACTAAATAAGTGTATCTGCCTTCTCCGTTTTTTGTGCAGAAACATTGATGTATCAAATCTTGTTAAAACATACCTTGTAGACTGAATGCTATTAAAGAAGCGAATATAAGATGTGACTTCATCTGAAATTACAATATAAATGGTTAGATATATTATCATGTCATGTAAAGGTGTCATGTCGTCTTTTCTTGAATCCCTGACTGTGAGCGCAGATTTTTTTCGGTAATACACAATTACAAAAACCGATAAATATTAACAGATAATAAAACAGGAATTTTACCGCTGCATGGTTGATTTATATGCGACAGAAAAATATACAGATGAAGAAGTTATTAAAATGTTAATCAGTTTCCATCAAGGATAAAGACATATATCTCGCATCATTGTAATGGATATTATAAAATTTATAAAATTTCATAAATGTCCCTAAAAGTTACTTACTTCCATCTTGACAGCTGTTAAAGAGAGTTTTCAAAAATACTTTGATACTTGCTTTTCAAGAAACGGTGTAATTGAAATGTGGATTTTGCAAGACGCCAAAGATCTACTTGACATCTTAAACTCTAGATCATTGTTACACTGTAACAGCATTAAAACCTTCGACTTCTCCACACTTTATACTACCATTCCTCATGAACTACTAAAATCTCAGATGAAAGGTTGAATTCATAGAAGTTTATCTCGTGAGAACTGTGAACGAAGATATAGATACATTTTTGTAAGTAGAAACAAGCATACTTCGTGAAAAATGGCTCCGAATCGGAGGAAAAATGTACAGATGAAGAATTGATTAAAATGTTACAATTTCTGACGGACAATTTATTTGTCCATTTTTTAGGACTTGTTTGTCAACAAATTATCGTAATTCCAATGAGCGCAAACTTTGCACGTCTCCAAGTCGATCTGTTTCTCAACTCTTATGAGGCTGAATTCATCGAAGGGCTTCTTCAAAATAAAGATAAAAACTTGGCCCAATCCTTCAATTTTAGCTCCCGCTATAAAGATAATATTTTGTTACTGAAAAGCCCTTCACTTTTCCACTAACTAGCTTCCGTTTTTCTTTGTAGCAACATTCTAAAAGCTCCAGCATACGGAGTTTACATTCCAACTCATTCGCTACTTATGGGCCTATGGTCGGTACCGTGACTCTGCTGATAGAGCTCGGTAGTTACAAATAGGCTACTCAAGCAAGGGTATGTTCCCTATAATTTGAATTCATAATTACATGTTTAAGACACGACATCATGATCTTGTGGATCGTTATGTTATATTGTTTCCTGGATGGCAATAGGTCTTTCCAATTACACCTAAAGTTTGTTTTTCCTCTACTGGATTTGACTTTACTACTAGAGTTGACATGCTCTGCACGTCTTCGAGTGTTTTTTTTTTTTTTTTTTTTTTTTTTTTTTTTAGGGTTAGGGGTGCTTATNGGTAGTTTTATTTAAAATGACTCCATAATTAAAAACATAGTTGATCAAGTCGGGGTGAAGTTGGAAAGGATGGGAGCGCGATCGGACACGTTTCTCTTTTGATCACAGATATTCCTGTCAGATATTGGGTGTCTCCTATCAGCTATGCGTTCATTTTAATCGATATGTGCCCATAGGGTTACTCCCGGTTGCCATAATCTGACCCCCTGTTACCTTCATGATTTCAAGATTTTTCAAGATTTTATTTCTCTCTAGACAGATTAAACTGTTACAATAGGCAAATATTAACAATATTCAATATCGATGACGAACTAAAATATATACAAATTAAGTTATGCATATACAGTACGTCTTCAATTGCAGTAAAGTTTGTAAAGATATAAAAATTAACAATTCTGTGTCTGATTCATGAAATTGCAACAATTCAAAATACGCCTATACTCCTAGGTCCCATGTCATCACAGGATATCTCAACATCTTGCAGGACAAAGAGCTTATAATTTTTTTAAAATAAGGTCCAAAATATAGGCCACCTTCTAAAATTAATTGGAAAGATTGTCGTAATACCATCCACGACTCACTTAAGACTTATTGTAAAAATTGGGTTAAATGTGAACACGTTGACAAAAAAAAATCTTTGGATTCTTTCTTTAATGCTATTATGAAAATTGTCGATATCAGAATTAATCAGTTTGAACAACATTTCCGCCATGACAACAAAAATAAACCCACCGTTTCTCGCATCCAAAAGAAACTTAAAGAATTTGGCAAGGAATTCGTTTTTGTCCAAGCTGATAAGACTGCTAATAACATCATTACAGTTTGTCGTAAACATTATATAGAAGTTCTCCAAAAACAAATTACCAGTTCACATACTTTTCAATTAACCCAATTAACTGAAAATGAAATTACAAACATACATTTACTAACAGCTACATCTTTCCACGCTAAACCTGACAGTAAAATAGTTACAACCATGTACTTGGTTCCTAAACTCCACAAAACGCCATATAAATCTAGATTCATTTTGTCATTTAGTCACTGTTCTACAAATAAAGTTTCTATTATACTCACTTATACTTTGACTGCTATTAAAAACCTGGTTATAAATCTATGTAACAAAGTATATGAAAATAGTGGTATCAATCATTTTTGGAGTGTAAAAAATTCATTGGAAGTTCTCGGCAAATTCAATGCTTATAATGCGCCTTTTGAATCCCTTGAAAGTTTTGATTTCTCTACCCTCTATACTATCTTACCACATAATCTTATAAAGGAAAAATTCAGACGTCTTATTCAATGGGCATTCAAAAAATCCGATTGTGAATATATGTGTTTTAATTCCTTTAAAACACATTTTATTAATACAAAAGAAAAGAACTCAATTAATTGGACTTGTTTTGATATGATTTCAGCACTTGAATTTTTACTTGACAATATATTGATTCGTTTCGGTGACTCTTTTTATCGCCAAGTCATAGGAATTTCTATGGGCACCAATTATGCAACATTTATAGCGGACCTCTTTTTGTACTGCTACGAATCTCAGTTTATGACCACATCAGGAAAGACCCATCTAAACAGCATTTAATTGAAAAGTTAAACAACACTTTCCGATATCTGGATAATATCTTAACTTTTATGACGACTTCAATACGTATTATAAGGACATCTACCGTAAAGAACTTACTTTGAATGAAGCCAATTCTAATAATCATCATTGTCCGTTCTTAGACATCAATTTTTATATAACGAATGGCAAATAAGATACTAAAATGTATGATAAAAGGGTAGATTTTTCTTTTGCCATAGTTAATTTTCCATTTCTGGATGGCGATGTTCCATAAGCGCCATCATTTGGTGCTTACATATCTCAACTTGTTCAATTTGCTCGAGTATGTAATAACGCTTGCGATTTTAATGAACGGAATCTTTTCATAACTAAAAAACTATTACATCAGGGTTTTCGTTATCATAAACTAGTTAAAACCTTCACTAAATTTTATCATCGATATAAAGACTTAGCTCATAAATACAATGCAACCTGTACACATCTAATCGAGGCTGGTATTAAACATCCCTTATTTTACGGTAATGTTTTATATAAGAATAAAAAATACTTAAACTCGCCTAACAAACTTATAAAACCTTTAAATCGTCTAATTCATAAGGGTTATAATTACGGTATTGCCGTCAAGTCATTACGTATGGCCTTCTTTGGTATTAACATTGATTTTTCGATAGGGTCTTTGCAATTTAACAAATCCTAAATTTCTAAAATCTGTATTGCATGGACACGGGTTATGTATTCCGGTATATTCATGAAACCATTATGGTAAACTCCTCACAGGAAGGGATCTTGGTGGAAGCTGTATACTGAGGGTATATATCTTAATTTGTCAGTTAGTTATTGGTCTGGAGCTGGCATGTCAGTTGACTGCTAGTAGTATCTTGTGATTTCATGTTTATGTCCGTATATTTAGTTCTTTCAGTTTCATTTTTCACAAATAACTAAATATTTAACTAACATTTTTCACAATTGACTAAGTCCCGTTGCCAACTGAATTTTATTGTTGTTCCGATTGTTTTTTGATTTATCACATTGGCTAAAAGGGAAGTTTTGGGCCCAATAAAACTAGTTTAACCCCGCCGCACCAGGGTTGCACCTGTCCTAAGGCAGGAAATTTATTAAGCCTTTGTGTGTCTTGTCTTTTTTTCTAGTTAGTTCACTTAATGTCTACAGGAATCTAAGATGATGTTTATTTCGCTGAACTTGATTACTCTTTATTTAGGGGCCGACTCCGACCAGCCGTTGGGTGTGGGGTTTCCTCACCGTTCATTGAAGATCTTATGGTGGCTTTGAGTTGTTATAACTCCCCTTTGGGTCGTTGTCTCTTTGACACATTCCCCATTTCCCTTTTTATCTATTGCTTAAAACAACGTTATTAACGTAATAAAAATATCATCTAAAATATATGTTATTTCTAAGAATTGGTGAAAGTGTTTTTTCTGTTCTTTAAGTGCCTGTTTTTCGAATTTCACTTGGGCTGTCTCGTTCAGGTTCATCGCTCATCCAAATCATAGGGTTGTAAGAGAAAGTGCAAAATTTATTTGCGAGCTTTGGTCGTAGGAACCGATTCTTTAATTGATTTTTTTTTATTAAACGCTTTAGTTTTCCACTTTATTATTGTCCTTTCATATATTCAAAGAACATCTTTGCATACATGTAAATCTGCCCCTTCAAAACATATGTTTCCGACCCGTTGTTACATATTTTCCCGACCAATTGATATGCCAATCTGTCCCGTCTTGTGTCGCCCATTTTATATGGACAAACTTAAGGTGGATCACTTCCTGAATTAAGATGTAATGATTTGAAATTCGTATTTTAATCTGTTAAAACAGTGCCTTTTGATAAATTTTATCAAAAAATTTTGATAGGCAAGTTTGCATAAAAGAGAGATACTGGCATTTGAAAATTTGGCCGGAAACCTAACCTCTCTAGACTTTTCATAGATTTTGTATTGCGAAAAATTGCCTTTAATTTACAATGAAGGAATATTGAGAATTTTGTTAAATTTTGTCAAAAAACTATTTATGATGTACATATTAATGAAGAAAAGATAACAAGAAACACTTACAATAGCCGAACATTACAATCACATGCCACAATCTACCAGGGAAGTGCACAAGAAAAACAATAAAATGACAAAAGACAAACATAGGTAACGATAGGAACTCGGGATAGCGAGACGTGGTAACGGTACTAGCAACAGCAAGAGGTAGTGTAAAACCGGTTAATGAGCACCCAAACCTCCTCTTTTCTCTATCTCGTTTCCCTATAGTAAAATAAACATATAAATAAACCCAATACAGGTAGACCACTAACTCCACGACAACAATCTGGAAAAGAGAAAGATAGATAAACCGTAATTTAGAAAGATGGGTCAAGTGCTCGCCGCTAAACTGCCGACTAACTCAAGGAGCCTAGTGTGCTGGTAAAACACTGTCGCACTACGGAAGAATAATCAAATTCAAAACTTCTCAAAGGGTTTGGTAAAGAATCATCATGGATTTCAGTAGACATCGGCAGTAGTAAAGAATCATCATGGATTTCAGTAGACATCGGCAGTATCAGTGAGAGGCCAGTATAACTGTAAAATCTTCAGGTCATTTGAGCCTAAAGCCAATTTGACTGAATCATGAAGAATATCCGGTCAACATTCCTTATTACGTAAGTTACGTCCCAGTTTTTCTGGATACTCTATCAGTTTTTGACATTTTTAAACAACATTTCCGTAAAAACGAGGATGAGAAATGCCCTGAGTAATAAGCTGTTTGCGAGTCGCATTATATTTAAATATCAAATGTTCATATCTTCTATGAAACTTCTTAAAATGTGTTTATCAATCTATGAAATCTATAAACTTGTTGTAAAAGTTTGGATGTGATAGTAAGGCTACGTGCATTAAAGTCGTCAAGAAAGAACAGACGCGTGCGAATCGTACCAGTTGAGATATATACACCCCGTATGATGGAGCAACAGGTCGCCATCAAGAAAAGGGAAATTAGTAATAGTGAAATCAAAATCATCTCTTTTATCATAAATTTTAGTTTTAACTTTTCCTGAGTCAAAGATAATAGTTAAATCAAGAAATTGGCAGTATTTAGAATCATTTGTTTCCTTTATTAAAAGTTTCAGTTGTTGTGGGTAAATGAGGTCGACATAGTCTAAAAACTGGGGATTATCAATAGTAAGGATATCGTCAATATACCTGCTGTTATCGTTGAAAATAGAAATAAGTTGATTTCTGTTTTGTATGGTTCCGTCCTGTAGTTTTTCAAGACGTCCCATTCGTAACAGAACAGGAAAAGATCTGAAATGAGAGGTGAATAGTTGGTATCCATGGGAATTCCAATGACCTGTTAATAGACCATGTTGCCAAAGCGAACAAAAATGTTGTCTAGCAAAAGATTCAGTGCCTTAATCATGTCATGGCAAGTCCAGGAATAATGATTTTTGTAAGTGATGTTAGAGAAGAATCCTTGCTTTTTATTACAACAAATGGACTGTAGACCAGAAAATTTGTAGAAAAATCATAACTGTCAATAGATGAAACTTGTCTTTTTATTTGATTTTAGTTTATCTAAAACTTCAATGGAATTTTTTACACTCCAAGTAATTTACACAAGAGTTTTGATAAGTTTTTTCAAATTTTTGATAACCAACTGTTTAATACAGGTGAATGCACTGGTTTAAATGGATGGATAAATTAGTGGTAGAACAGTTACTCGATGCCGAAATAAAACGATGTTTTGGGGGATTTTTGTGAAGCTTAGGAACCCAGTACATAGTAGGCAAGGTTTTATCTTTAGGTGGAACTTGGAGTATATCTGTATCGCTGTAGTGCTGTTTTGTTAATGTTTTTC
The DNA here is from genome assembly GCA_002080025.1 of Modiolus philippinarum. NCBI lineage: Eukaryota > Metazoa > Mollusca > Bivalvia > Mytilida > Modiolidae > Modiolus > Modiolus philippinarum. The sequence goes on along the minus strand of MJUU01003491.1, from coordinate 18,305 downwards.
CGTCAAAATTAGTACGTTCGAATCTGTCAGACTTTGCCAGTTCATTTTGACATCAATGTAATATTTCTCTCAAATAATAGAAACGTTGTTGGAGGCTTTATCGACTGGTACAAACACTTAAGTTTTATAGCTAAGATCTCCTAATTTTAACTATATTCTGTTGATAAACAGCTTGGGTGGTTACTCTTTATAATTATCTTTATAAAAATTTATTCTGTTTGTCACTTTTGTAATAGTTCTATCTTTGAACATATTGAGTGCGTGTTTATCACCACTTTCTCGTTTGCACCATTTGAAACGATAATTGGTAACTGCGTCCTTTATAATATCAAATCATGCCTGGCATTTTATATTAATCTTATTTTGGAAGAGAAAGAGTGCAAAAACTTCAGTCAAATGAATTAAATAAGAGCAGTTCGAAAATCTTATCTAAAGTAACCATAAATATAGATTTTTTTAGGGCTAAAACTGTGTCAGGCAATCTGCGCTGTATCTAAGATAGCGTCAGCATGGAACATAGTTAAACAATCGACCCTATGGCATTCAAAAATTTTCTCCTCGGAAGCACCAATCAGAACAAAAACTGGTGGCAATGGTCCTTTTGTTGTCCCTGTTGAAAATGTATTCGGGTTTCTAAGCCTAAAGATGGCCGCCAATAAGAACAATGTTTAACGATGAACCTACGGGAAAATACACAGGTTTGCACTTAATCTATGACAGTCATCCGCATTTAATTATACTGGAAAACACGGGCAATGATCTTCTGAAACTACTTTTCACATCGGAACCAATCTTTGTCACAGCTCTCCTTTGTTGGCACCCTTTGAAAATGTTTGACGGTGTCCAGTAGGTTCCCGGTGTTTTAACCATATAAGTCGGAAAGACTTATTACATTAAGGATTTTATCGAAATCAGTTTCTTGTATAGTTCTATTATCCAACTTTGTTTCTTCGTGTTGATGAGGAAAATCTTTAGTTGTGTCTCCAATGGTTGTTTAAACGATAAATAATTTAATCCGTCTGTTTTTTTTCTGATTCGCCGACTGTTTCACTGACAATGAAAAGGTAGATCTTGATTTAAATCTCGAGACTGACATACACATGTTCCACAAGGAATTTGGTCATTTATGTCTTTGATTATCTCATTATAGGCCTCATTGGGTGTATTTCTCTTTATTTGTCATTTTGCGGTTTTCCAATTCCGCACGTTAACAATGTGCTTAGTCTTTGAGTGAGCGTAGTCTTTTTCCTGCCCAGCTTCTTACCAACCGTCTTTTACCATCAAAGTCCAGTAATTGGTTTGAAATAGTTTAAAATCTGAAAATCTCGACGAATTTCATGTATAGACTAAGTTAAATTTATTGAAAATTAATAAGTTCTTACCTTTTAACACACTGAATAAAGTTGTTCGTTCAGGGGTATCAGTTGATCAAAACAGTATTGTGGATTGCTAGCAGATTTTGCTCTGTTATATATATGATTCTAAATATAGATTATTGATCATTGTTTAAACTTGCTGTCATATGACTAGACGCACTACACAACTATGGGTTATGCTGCTTTTTTGCATCAGCCTATCGGCAAACGAATTTTGAGGCATAGAAGGGAGGGAGGGGAAATCAAAAATGAAAAATAAAAATAATACCAAAAAACATGGTATGGAGTTTCGTCTGTTAATTATCTCTTTTTGATTCTTTTCTATCTATTATAATTTTTTTTTTTTTTTTTTTTTTTTTTTTTTTTTTTTTTTTTTTTTGCAATTATTAATACAAAGCTACGATATTTGAAGATCTTATTTTTACACTCAATCAGTTTAACACACTTTAGCAAGATATATTCAACATTAAAATGATGTCGTACAAGGCAATAAAATATATATGCAAATAGTATACAAGACTATACAAAACGTTTTTTTTTTCAGATTCAGACACACTTTCTTCCATTCGAAGCAGTACTTTCAGTTCATTTTAGATTTCGTTTTAAGCCTAATTTAAATACAGAAGTAACAAAATAATATATTTTACAACATTCAGAGTTCAACCTTCAGAGTCCGTTTACAAGGAAGGGGAAACTGGAACAGAAAGGAAAAATGACACGAGAAAAACAAAACAAGAAAACAACGAACATAGAAAACAAAAGAACTCAAACAGTTTCAGGTGCTAATCAGATTAGCCAGTGTAAACAATATTTTATTAGTAAACAGACAACATATAAAAATGCACAGTACATTTTAAGGGATGTGAGCGTCAGATTTCAAAGGGTTTGATATCCTCGGGTTTTATCCATTCAAACAGTGTTATTTTTTTCCACGTGGTTCATATTTTTTTAATCATAGGTCACTTCAACACGCATAAAATAGACGGTGTATAGAATTTAATTAACTTCCAATTATATTTTCATATATTTAAAGGCCTATAAACATCTTATGCAAATTAAAGAACAACTCAAGAGAGAACTGTTTCCCGCCAAAATTTTGACGGCTTATATTTAAAAAAACTACATGTATTTTCATTTTTTTCTTTCTTTTTTGCTCAAAATGATCCATTAGCAGTGCTCTTCAAAACAAAAGGTCAGAATTTGAATTCTGATTACAACATTTCTTACACTCGTACTCCCCAAGAAAAAAATAATAAAGAAATAAGCTATATTGGTTTGCATATGTTGTTCTTTTTACATAAGGGGACGACTATTTATTTTTCAGGGGGGAGGGCTTGGACGATTTTGTAAATAAATAAATTACTCTTGGTGCCAGTAAAAATAAATATTTTAAACCTACTTGCTATGAAAATAAATAATTTAATGTTGATTTGAAGAATAAGATTTTTGTTGCAACTGTAAATAAATAATATGATTTTACACTGGTAAAAATAAATAATTTGTTCGAAAATTTATGAAAATAAATAATTTTTCTTCACAAAATCGCCAACCCCCTCCCCATCTGAAAATGTTTTTGTTTTTAATAATTAAAGAGCAAAGTAACTGTAAATTTAGTTGCTGCAAATTGTAATTTCTCAAAGCAAAGAAATTCAGAGTAACTTATAAATTAAGGCCCTAATCCTGTATCGTAACACTTTGATTAAAAAAGACTGAGTGCCTTATAGTGACTTCAAGATAACTCTAACCATTTTGCTAACTTGAATTGGTAAAACAACTTTTCTTTTAAAAAAAATCCTCAGTTTTGGAGGAAATTGGCCAGCAACCAAGAAAAAATACTTTTAAACTTCTTAAACTAAGATAACACTTATGGTAGTCTTTGACCTAAAAATAAGTGGTTTGCAACAATAAATTCTATTGAATTTCTAAATCTTCATGTTGAATTACATGATTTTATACAAATTTGTTTTGTGGATAAGATTAGTCAAGCATATCCTTTCACTGTCTGTTTAATATTCAAAACTTATTTCAAAACTCGGACCTATTAAGAAAATACTTCACATTCATAGATCGAAAAATCCGAAAATCGAATTATTTTGAAACTTTTAATATCTTAATTTTGGAAAATTTATTTGAAACTAAGGAGTATCTCCTTCATGTACAGGTATGTCCTCAGAATTTAGATCTTATTGGTCACTTGCTTTTCAGTGGCGGATCCAGACTTTCTGCTAAGGGGAGGAGGGTGGGCCGACCCAAAATTTGTCCATAAGGAGGGCCCGAAACACAATTTTTTTAAAAACCTCTGGGAATTTTATATATTTTCCGACCTAAGGGGGCGGGCCCATCCCCCCTCCCTAAATCCGCCACTGCTTTTACACATTTTTCCGTTAATGGTCTCTAAAACATTTTGATTTGATCTTCACTTTCGAGACAATAATTTTCGAAATGGCCATCTACAGAAGATAAATTTACTTTGGATATTTAGTTATCGATATGCATCAAAAGATGGAGGACACGTGGCAAATTATAGATTACAAACTACTTTAGCAGAGAGAAAATAAGCAAAAAAATTTAAAACGTGATATTGCATCGTGCATGTGCACAAAGAAAACTATCATCAAAATAAAAATGTAAGATTACAAAATGTGTAAAGAATTGCATCAAAATTGATAGTATAATTTAAAGACGTAATGCTATAAATAATTGTTTAAAATCACGCAAACAGTGTGGTATCACATTGTGTAATAAAGACATAGGATTTTCTTCTTATTATCCCCCCGCTTAGCGAAAGCGGGGGGATTATGTAATGCAGTCCGTCCGTATGTATGTACGTACGTACGTACGAACGTACGTATGTGTGTAGTGCTCCCCGATAGCTCCGGAACTATAAGAGGTAGAAATTTGAAACTTGGCACAATACTAGAGTATGATCTGCACTAGCGCGCAAGGGGTTCGGAGTTTCTGTCAAACACCCTCGGGGCAAATTATGGGCGAAAACGAATTTTCGTGATATCCAATAATCGAAGAAATCTCCAAGGCTATTTTGGCTAGAAAGCTGAAGCCCGGGAATCGACTAACATATGATGTAGCAACTTCACAGAGGGCGTCGGAATTTTCATAAGACCCCTCAGGGCATGGCCTTTAGGGGTCCAAAAAAAAACGAAAAAACGATTCAGCTAGAACTCCTCTTACACCTTAAATTGCAGAAACCTTGTTTTAAGGGTATAAGTAACACTATAAAAGTTGTCTGTGCCGAAGGTTTCGGAATTTTGAAATTTGCCCTCAGGGAATAATGAGCGAAATTGTATTTCGAGTTATTCAGTAATATGCAAAATCTTCTGAAGTAATTATATTTAGAAGCTGAAAATTTCTATATGAGTTCCATTATGTTTTTCTAATTTGCCAATGATAGCGGACATTTGGTATGACCCCTGGGGGCATGCCCTTAAGGGACGGAAAAACTTAAAACAATAAGTCCTCAGCATATGGTTGAAACTTTATAATGTAACTTTTGTTGTTTACATTTTCATGGGGAATTACTTGAATTGCTTTTAGAATCCAAGAGAAGAATTTTGAATTTTGGCATCGTGCCATATTTTGGTTAATTTCCTGAAAATGTAAAAGACCAATAATTTTTGAAATTCTAACAAGAAATCATATAATTAAGCAACTCTTTAATGTCAAAAGCTAGTATGAACACTTAAACTTCAAAAATATGATTCTTATATTGGTAAATTTCCTGAAACTCTCAAAGACCCATTACTTTTGGAATTTTACCTAGCAACCATATCTTTTTTGGTGCCTTATTATCTCAGTGATCATTTTCAATAGTCAGATTGCCAAAAACTTCGATTCTAATTTTGGTAAATTTCCTGAAACTCTCAAAGACCTGTTATTTTTTTTTTTTTTTTTTTTGAATTCTACCTAGCAACCATTACTTTTTCAACAGTAATGATGATCATATTCAATAGTCAGATTGCAAAAAAAAAATTGATTCTTATTTTGGTAAATGTCCTGAAAGTCTTAAAGACCTGTTATTTTATGGAATTCTACCTAGCAACCATATCTTTATCCATTCCTAACAGTAATGATGATCATTTTCAATAGTCAGATTTCAAAAAACTTTGATTCTAATTTTGGTAAATTTCCTGAAATTCACAAAAACCTGTAATTTTTTGGAATTCTGCCTAGCAACCATATCTTTTTCCATTCTTAACAGTTATGATGATTATTTTCAAATGTCAGATTGCAAAAAACTTTGATTCTGATTTTGGTAAATTTCCTAAAACTCTCAAAGACCTGTTATTTTGGGGTATTCTACCTAGCAACCATACATGTACCTTTTTCAATTTCTCATATTAAAAATCATTGTTTTCAAAAGAAAACTGCTAAAATCTTCTGCTCTTGATCGTGTAAATTTCCTGAAATCCTCAAAGACCAGTATTTTTGGGAATTCAACATAGCAACCATACCCTTTTCAATTCCTTACAGTAACAGTGATTGTTTTCAATAGTAAGACTGCAAAACTGTTTAATTTTAAATTAAATTTATATTGATGATTCGTATATATACATTTTCAAAACCAAACTTAAGTATGGGTCCAATAAGGTGAGAGGGGGGATTGCAATCTTTGATTAACCTTTTTTTCATTTTTATTTTATTTTGCATTTGATGAAGTCATATATGACGTTAGAAATGTTTATAGCATAACTAATGCACCATGATGAATATCAATTAAAAAATAATGTCACGAGTGACGCAGAGGGATAAAGGCACGATCCTTTATAGTTTTTTTTTTCTTTTTTTTTGGGGGGGGGGGGTAATTATGGACCCTATTTTTGGACAGAAAAACATCTGAGCATTACCTGGATGACAAAAGTAATGTGGTCGCCACGTTGTCCATCAGAACACGATCCTGGGTCAAAAAAATTCATAGAGAAATGCGGAAAAAAATAATCTTTTTCACCCCGGGTTGAAATCCTATCCATCCCCCGCCTTTAAATCAAATGGATTATTTCTAAAAGAGTTTCGAAACGAGTTTAGTCCATTGCATTGTTAAACTCAAGTTTTGTGAGAACGGCAGATATGTTAAGGAAATGTTTTCCGTGCGTTATATTTGAAGGCCGTTAGTCTGACGTTATAATGCATCCAACGAGAGAATTTCTGTAATTTCTTAAATTCAGTTTCAATATTTAAGTATTAATAAATTTATATGCAGAAGATAAATCAATAGTAACTTCGGTATTTTGTTATTTGATAAAAGGTTTTTAGGTTTGATACGTCCCTTTTAAGAGTTTCTTTTCAGGCTTTGCAAATGGATAGTAGAAGTCTTAATTTACCAGCTGGAGGCATAAAATGAAATTTTTGATTTACAAAATAAATATATACGAGCATGATTTGTTTGTTTAACAATACGCAAAAATGATCATTACGTTATTATTTTTAAAGTCAATGACTTAGACCTAAAAATCAGGTAAACTATAATCGTCTTAATAAGTTGGACTTTTTTCTAGTTTGATTTTTACTGTGAGTCTTTTTGTGTATTTATCTTTTAGCCTTTCACCACACACGGGGGATGGATCAAAGAAAAAGGAGTTTAACCCCGCCGCAATTTTTGCGCCTGTCCCAAAGTAAGTGCGAACCGAATCTAAAAGCGAACAATCCAAGGACAATGGCAACACTCGAAACAAAAAAGGCAGAAAAAAACAAAGACACAACATGGGTACAGCACAGAAAAGAAAAATGAAGACACTCACACACAAAGATGAACAACACGGACCCAATATAAAACCATGGGTGAGATCAGGTGCACCGGTAGAGTCAGCATCTCCTGCTTCTTATAAGACACCCGCCGTGTTAAACATGTCAAATCTGGTAGTAAAGTCAAATTCGGTAGAGGAAACAACAATTAAGCTTTAAAGGGAAAGATCTGTTGTCATGTGGGAAACAGATATCCCATAGCGGTCCACAAGATGATGATGTCGACCGTAAAACTTCTGGAGGGATGACTTCAAGTTTTGGGTAACGTACCCTTGTTGAAGTAGCCTATTTGTGAGCAACCGGGCTCTATCAAGGAAGTCACTGTATCGAACACAGGTTCTTGAATAGCGAATGAGCTGGGAGATGTAAACTCCATATGCCGGCGCTTTTGGGATGTTGCTACAAAGAAAAGGGAAGTTTACTATTGGAAAGGTGAAGTCATCGCGTTTGTCGTACAGTTTAGTTTGAGGTCTCCCTCTGTTGTCAATTTCAAGGTGAAGGTCAAGGAACGAGGCTGATGTAGAAGTGTCTGTGGTATCCTTAATTTCGAGCTCTTTTGGATAGATCAAATGAAGAAAATCACCAAAACGATCACCAAGTCAGGAATACGTAGGTCATTAGCTTGTCCTTGTCCTCTTATAAAATTTTTGTTTCTTAATATTCGGGTTATTGGATGTGGTTTATTCATTTCTTTACCCTTTTGGGGCCATTTAGGGCTTGCTTTATGGTGTGAGGTTCCTCACAGTGTTGAAGAACGTACGGTGATACCTAAATGCTTTGTTTTGGTTTCGTTTTAACCTGAAGATGGGATGTTTTATTCTTGACATTTACACCATTTCCTTTCTTTTTCATATTGATTTTTCTTTGACTTTACATGTTTAAGAAACATAAAGCTGTAAACTTTTCCCATTAAGTGGAACTTCCCAGCTAAGATAAAATTAGTCTTTGTAAAATAGTGTATGAAAAATAATACCTATGGATATTTATACAAAAGGTTAATTGTCAGCAATCTCGACAATACATAAGATAGGAAAGAAAAACTAGGGAATACATCAGCAAACGAATACCGAAGCACAAATCATGAAAGGGGAATTCCAAAATCCAACCCCCCAAAAAAACAGCAATTCATATATAATACGAATTGAGACAGGATTACAACGACAAAAAACAAGAACCTCATTATACTAAAGCACCAGCAGTGTGTTCCCTTAGGGACCGACCATTTAACTTGAAGGCCGGGGGATGTGGATTTTTTAACTTGTGTCAACAAAATATGTTTTTTTTCGAAATTAACATTTAGAATATTTTTTTTCATCATCTTTGCTGCCAAAATATTTTTTCACATACAATCAGAATCAAAATATATATTTTTTTTAAAAACCATACTGCCCCCCTTTCAAGTTAAAAGTCCCTTATAAAACATAATATCTAACCATTGTAAAAAAAAAATTGACGTTATATATAGATTTTAACTAACTTTGAACCATTTACAATTTAAAATAAAGAATCCAACAACAAATTTTGAATATATCTTCCATTTAAATATACAGTTCTGACTATGTTTTTTTTTTTTTTTT
>MJUU01003489.1:155503-166940 GCA_002080025.1 Modiolus philippinarum | reverse complement strand
GACGACAACGACGACGACAATGACGACGACAGCACCATACCATTATACAACCGAAAAAATTTTTGCGGTCATATAAAAAACTATGGTCTATACTGGTAGCTAATAATATTGTGGTATGAAGCTCTACATTTACTGTTATAAAGATCAAATCCATTGCATATCTTGAACAATATGTGTTTTGTGAAACACTTATGCCTCTGAGTAGAAGAAAAGAAGAAACAATTAACAACTTTGAACAACAATTAATGTAGTTCTGACAAAATAATTTGTAGAAATAAATCCTGGTATCAACTGAAAATTTAATCACATCAAATGATGATTGCAATTGGATGCATACACAAAAGTCACCTAACTTACCCCATCCAATCATTATCCAAGCATTATTAAGAAAACAATTTTCACCCCCCCCCCCCCCTTTTGGAACTTTTAAAGTTAATCCAATGTGTTCTGTCTATCCTCATCACTGATATATATAGTATAAATACAGGTTGAAAGAAAGTGAATAAATGACGAAAATATGCCAAATAATTTAAAAGATCTTTTTACAAAACACATTCTACAGATATCAAGAAACATTTTATCATAAATGAGTTTAATGTTTCTATGTATAAAATAAAACATAATATAATTTCATTTTTCCAGTGAAATTTTACTGGACAGTTACATGCCAAGGTCAAGGTCATGAGGTAAAATATTCTGGTACTAACTGAAAGGCCTCTCCACAAGAATACACATGCAAAATATGAAAGCCCTTTCACTTACCATTCAAAAGATATACCCAATGTTAAAGTTTTTATGCATTTGTTCACATGCCAAGGTCAAGGTCACAAGGTCAAAAATTCTGGTACCAATTAAAAGGTCTTGCCACAATGAATGCACATGCAAAATATGCAAGCCATATCACTTACCATTTAAAGATATATCCAATGTTAAAGTTTAAAAAATTTTTTCAAAAAGTCCATCACATGCCAAGGTCAAGGTCACGAGGTCACAAATTTTGGTATCCTTTGAAAGGTCCTGCCCAAGGAATACACATGCAAAATATGCAAGCCATATCACTTACCATTCAAAAGATAAGCGGTCCATGTCAAAGCTGTCTAATGTGAAAAGTTCTTATAAAATCCAACCAAAAGCATCGGCAAGTCGTGTTATAATTCAAGTTAATAAATAATAACATTCAAAAGCTTTCATTTTTGTTTAGAAATTTAAATATTATGCAACAGCAAATCATGGTAAATCCTGCCACAAGGAATACACATGCAAAATATGAAAGCCCTATCACTTACCATTCAAAAGATAAGCGGTCCATGTCAAAGCTGTCTAATGTGAAAAGTTTTTATAAAATCCAACCAAAAGCATCGGCAAGTCGTGTTATAATTCAATTTAATAAATAATAACATTCAAAAGCTTTCATTTTTGTTTAGAAATTTAAATATCATGCACCAGTAAATCATGGTAAATCAACTGTTTTGTGACTTGATAAGGCTAGAGGGTTGGAGCCAGGAACATTTTTGTAAATCACACTAGAATGAAAGTTTCTAGAAAACACTCGGGCAAGAAAAATCTTATTCAGGCGATTTAGTTTTGAACGTCACTCTCCCAGCTTGGTGAGTGTCTTAAAAAATCTAATTTTTACACTGGTGAATACCAGGATATAATGGAACCAATGATAAAATGAGAGCAACTATATATAGTATATCCTTCAGGATCAAGTGGATTACGATATTTCTCCAGTTCGAGATAGTTAAATTTGTGATTTTCAACATGCGAGCTTTAGCGAGCATGTTAAAATCAGATATTTAACTATCGAGAATGGAGAAATATTGTAATCCATGAGCAAACGGAAGGATATATTGTTACTCCAATGACTTTTACTGTGTTTCAGGTGCAACATTGATCGCGCTATCTGAAAGCCTAGTAACCATGACATCACAATAGACTTTATGAATGAAATGAAACGCTGCGGGAAACATCACACATACAAATGTAAAATTTAACCAACACGTGGATTAAAAATAATACATATTTTTAACCAACTGGGTTAACACTCTAAGAATTGGAGAAACAAAGTTCTACAATGAAATGAAAATACAGAAATCAAAATACGAAAAAAATTAAAGATTCAAAATAGGTGATACAGCTCTTTAATAGTGGAACAACTATTAAATACATTATAATATTACTTATTCTAAAGGGCAAAACTTGTATCTGTCCCATTTGTCTTTATTTAGGACAATAAAATTTTACATCAATCAGTTCCCACATAATATACTTAGATCAGTGTTTTGTGCTAGTTGGCGTCAATACATCATTTTATGATTATAAATGTGGCATTGCATTGTCTGAAATAAAAGCCATCATCCAGGAAATCGCAGGAATTAAATTTAAACAGTGTAATAAAAAGTAATTGTGCGTTATTTGATACCACACCATGTATTTGGTCAATTATTTAGGATATACAATGAAAATTTCAATAAAACACAAAATGAAAAGAGAGGTAATCCTGCCAGAATATTTTCATATGTTCATGGACTTGTAGCTTAATAGTCCAGGGTTAGTTGATAAAAGTTGTATGTTAAAAGACAAAGTCATGCATTATTAAAATCAAGTTTGGACACATATCAAGTATCATAACATAGCCCAGGATAAATGTAGTTTTCTTAATCAGCTGAGTGTGGATGAATGTTCAGAGAGAAAGCAACAGCCAATTTTTCACACAAGAATGGATATAAATATAGCAATGTGGTCTACATTAGTTAGAGTATTAAGGTATCACACAAGAAAGTATAGCAATTAGACTCTGTGAATAAAGGGTCACACATTCTAACATTAGAATATGCATAACTAAGCATTGTGGTCAACAAAACTGTAAAGTGTGAAGTTTGGTTGCAATCAGATAAAAGATGTAGGAGAAGTCAAGTCCACAAAGTTTGAAACAGATGAACATATAGACGATTTACTGACAGGCAGCCAAGACAAAAACAACTAGAGTTACCGTGGCAAAGTGGGCTACAGATACCCCCCCCCCCCAACCTCTTCCCGAATTTTAATGAACATCTGGAAAAAAAGGAATTATTGGAAAATAAAATACTAAGTGCACACCTTTAAGATGTAATTAAGGTCCATCATAAATTTCATGAAGTTCTGATTAGTGGTAAAGGAGGATTAGTGGATACCAGGTGTTCACATTAAGCTAAAAAAAAAATGCTAAAATGACAAAGTCCAAAACATGTCAAAAATTTGGAGTAAAAAAAGAAATTATTGCAAATCAAAATGTGTAGTGCACATCTACAACATGTAATCAAGCTCCTGCATAAGTTTCATGAAATTCCAATCAGTGGTCAGGGAGGTGTAGTGGATACAAGGTGGTCAGCATATGGTTTCCATTGTGCTAAAATGACGAAGTCTAAAACATGTCAAAAATCTGGTAAAAAAATTATTTTTGGAAAACAAAAAGCGTAATGCACATCTACAACATGTAATCAAGCTCCTGCTTAAGTTTCATGAAATTCCAATCAGTGGCCAAGGAGGAGTAGTGGATATCAGGTGGTCACCTTATAGTTTGCATTGAGCTAAACTGACAAAGTCCAAAACATGTCAAAAATATGGAAAAATGAAATTATTGGAAAACAAAAAGCATAGTGCACATCTACAACATGTAATCAAGCTCCTGCATAAGCATACCTGCCAACTTTGACGATTTCGGCCTGTTTTTGACGATTTTGATGTTCTTTGACAATTTCTTGATTGTGAAACGAAAATTCAGGTAAAAACCCAATTTTGGAGAAATTCACACAAAAAAATGTTTGTTTACACGATTTTGGCTGTTGAAAGGGAGATAATCCAAATTCTCGAAAGGGAGTTAACCAGATGCTTGATATTAGCCAATCAAAATAGGGTTTACATCGATCACGCAGTATTCGCGTGATAAACAGCTGATTGGAGGAGTCGCATGCAAATGATCATAAATATGACGAGTTTTGTTGATTTTTTGTTGATTTTAAGGCTTCGGAGACGTAAATAAAGTTACGTAAATGGATGGACCACTGGTAATCATAGTGAACAGTTCTTGAGTTATTATGAATCAAGGTTCACAATCCCTGATGCAACAAGCTGCAAGCAGCACACTTGACAGTTCCGTGGATGGCTATACCGCGAGTGACTAGGTCGTTGCAAGACGTCTTGTCCGTTCTGCAGAGTTCCCATAGTTGAACACAGTAGCCTTAACAAACATACTGGAACTGTAATGCATGAAACGTCACTCAAAATCCCAGAACACCACTCTTTTGACTGAATCAGAAAAGGCAAAAAATGTTTAAAAAATGTAATGCTTGCTCTATTTATATAAGAATGGAATGAAAGGAGAAATACAATAAATGTTCATCAGACAAATAATAAAGGAGAGAGAGAAAGTGGTTTCATTAACAAGCTTACAATCATTAATTTCTCCCAAAACAGTCAACTGTAAATTCAAATCAATGATAATAGCAACATGTTTCCCTTTAACAGTTAAAACAAAGTAAAAATTTAACAGAACATAAAACACCAAATGGTACAAAAACAGTTCACAACTGATTTATTTGACCAAAAATATATATAAGAACCAGCAGAAATGCACAAAACACAAGAAAAGAGTAATCTCTTGCCTCCCTCAATAAAAAGTAAAGTCTTCTATAACCCCTAGATGTTTGTATTTGATAAAAAATGAGCATAAAGTATAAGACAAAAATACAAAAAACCTTCTTGCAAAACGCCGCGAAATCTCACATGCCTGAAAAGAAAGGTCGTGCATAAAAACCCACATGGAGATTTTCAAAAGTTGGCAGGTATGCATAAGTTTCATGAAATTCTAATCATTGGCCAAGGAGGAGAAGTGGATACCAGGTGGTCACCTTATGGTTTGCATTGAGCTAAAATGACAAAGTTCAAAAATGTCAAAAGTCTGGAAAAATGTAATTATTGAAAAAACAAAAAGCGTAGTGCAACTCTACAATATGTAATCAAGCTCCTGCATAAGTCTCATGAAATTCTAACCAGAGGTCAAGGAGGAGTAGTGGATACCAGCATTACCAGGTGGTCACCATATGGTTTGCATTGAGCTAAAATGACAAAGTTTAAAACATGTCAAAAATCTTGTAAAAAACAAATTTTTGGAAAACAATAGACGTAGTCCATATCTAAAACATGTAACCAAGCTCCTGCATAAGTTTCATAAAATTCTAACCAGTGGTTAAGGAGGAGTAGTGGATGAGGCAGTTCAATCAACAACTATTGTTTTGGTTAGTCTGTGAAGTCACACTTTAACTATAGTTTGACAAGAGTGGAGTGGACTATTACTCTTGTTTGACAAGACATGTGCATTTAACCATAACATTGCGTAAGATTCCGGTGCCATTGTGAGTTTGATCTTGCTATTGTTGAACAATAGTTACTATTGTTGTGGATCGAACTTCCTTGATACCATGTGGTCACCATATGGTTTGCATTGAGCTAAAATGACAAAGTCCATGTCAACAATCTGGAAAAATGGAATTATACGAAAACAAAAAGGGTAGTGCACATCTGCAATATGTAACAAGAGAAGGGGCAGTTGGAAACGACAGCTTATCCCCTCGCCTGTTTATTGAATGATTGTCAAGTATTATAAGCACTCAAGGAAGTTTTACCATTCAAGATCTGGCTTGTTACTTAAATCTGAGCCAGTCATGCAAGAAATGTAGTGACCTTATTTCAGTCAGGAGCCTCATACCTAAAGCATATGCATCTACTGATGAAAAATTAATCTTCTGCAAGTTGTAGTATCTAAAATCTAGACTGTAACACAAACTTTATCCTAAGTCACTCATGCACAAAATGTAGGTCAAACTGGCCTAATTTTTATCTGGAGCTTTGTAACTTTACAAGATGCATCTACATACAAAATATTATTCTTCTATGAGTTGTAGTATCTAAAATCCAAGCTGTAACACAAACTTTAACCTAAGTCAATCATGCATGAAATTTAGGTCAAAGTGACTCAATTTTCACCTGGAGCTTCCTAACTTTACAAGACACCTCTAGATACAAAATTTAATTCCTCTATGAGTTGTAGTATCCCAGATCTGGACTCTTACAAAAACTTTAACCTAAGTCATTCATGCAGGAAATGTAGGTCAAAGTGACCTAATGTTTAACTGGAGCTTCCTAACTTTACAAGATGCATCTACATATAAAATATTATTCCTCTACAAGTTGTAGTATCCCAGATCTGGACTCTTACAAAAACTTTAACCTAAGTAACTCATGCATGAAATGTAGGTCAAAGTGACCTAATTTTTATTTGGAGCTTCCTAACTTTACAAGACGCATCTACATATAAAACATCATTCTTCTACAAGTTGTAGTATCCAAGATCTGGACTCTTACAAAAACTTTAACCTGAGTCACTCATGCATACAATGTTGGTCAAATCCACCTATTCTATATATGAACCTCAAGTACTCTTCAAGATGCATCCATGGATAAAACATTGTCCATCTACGACTTGTTATTCAAAAGATATATGGTCTTAAGTTTGAACTGACAGACGGACAGACGAATGGGTCAAACGCTATATCCCCTCCCCAACTTCGTTGGGCAAGGGGATAATAAAGCTCCTGCATAAGTTTCATGAAATTCTAACCAGTGGTCAAGGGGGAGTAGTGGATACCATGTGGTCACCATATGGTTTGCATTGAGTTAAAATGACAAAGTCAAAAACATGTCAAAATCTGGAAAATGGAGTTATTGGAAAACAAAAAGCGTAGTGCACATCTGCAATATGTAATAAAGCTCCTGCATAAGTTCCATGAAATTCCAATCAATGGTTTAAGAGGAGTAGTGGATACCATGTGGTCACCATATGGTTTGCATTGAGCTAAAATGACTAAGTCCAAAACATGTCAAAAATCTGGAAAAAAAGAAATCATTGGAAAACAAAAAACATAGTGCATATCTACAATATGTAATTAAGCCCCTGCATAAGTTTCATGAAATTCCAATCACTGGCTTTGAAGGAGTAGTAGATATCAGCTTTTGGGTACAGAAAGACTGAAGGACAGACGTACCGACACCATGAACACTATATACCTCCCGTAAAGCGCGGGTATAATAAGGTCCCCCCAAATAGAGGGGGAGATATTAATATAACAATGTTACCTGAAACACATTTCAATGCATCTTCCAAGGAACCATAACACTGGACTAGTACGTTGGGATCCAAACCGTTCACCAACACATCACTTTTACAGAGGTTCTGCTGACAGTTTGCTGGCATATTTCCTGCTTTCTTGCAGCATTCTATATTAAGAAAATAAACACTCAGATAAGAATGGAAATAATGGGGTCTTTATGTGAGCAGCTTAAATATGGACATCTTTCATGAATGTAAGAAATTGTGATGTTTTTCATGATTAAGATTGTTAATCATCAGGAATAACTCTTTCATATGGATGGTCATATACAATGTAAAACAGGTTTGCTTGTACTATTAGCAGGTAACAAAAGAAAATTTCCTCTCCCAAATTTAAAAGATACTTATAGCAAGCTAAGAAATTAATACCTCCTTCCCCTAATGACATGTTCAAAATAGGCACTACACAACTCTGGGCTAAGGGATAATAGTGACAACATTAATTGTTACATGAAACAGTTAATTCTAGACTGCACATCAGGGACTAAAGGTGTTGCATTAGCCTCCTCATTTTTTATAGCAAAGTTAATTGCTTCCTTTGAAGAAAGATGAAATGTTATATTTTTACCTTGAATGTCTACATTTGGATCCACTGGAGGTGTGCCTGTAAATATACATATACAATTCAAAAAAATATTAAACAAACAAGATGTGTTTGTGAAACACTACATATGCCCCCAGATTCCGATTTTTACCCCTTTTTGACCCCTATGACCTTGACCTTTGACCTAATTTTTTTGCATATTTATGTTCCTCTTGACTAGACCTATACACTTGCCAAGTATCAAAAGTCTGCCTTATATAGTTCAAAAGTTATAGCCAAGGTTAAAGTTTCGGATGCACAGACAAACAGACAGACAGGACAAAAACAATATGTAATAGAACAGTTTTTTGGGGTGTCTGTTTGCAATAACATAACATAACATAAAGCAGTGTAACAGACAAATAAACTATACATTATACACTTTCTATTTTTTGAAAAAAAATAACCTGTGACCTTGATACAAAAATTTCATTTTCTCCCTATACACTGACATTAGGAATGATATCGCTTCAGAACAACACAAGCCTCAAAAAGGCTTTACATGTATATCAAACATGTCCTAATATAAGGTACAATATAAAACATTTTATATCGGCTACTTAAAACAAGATATTTCATGTAACTGAAGTTACTTTATAAGAAAAATTCAGTTTTACAAGAGTAAAATAAAACTTAATTTTCTTCTTCATTGTACCCCATAGCCCCAGAACATTACCTCATGTGTATTAATCTTTTAATTGATACATGAAACCATAACTAAACTGTGGACATAGGATATGTCTCGCCCTCCCCTGTATTGCCTTAATTTGCACATTGATCTACTACAGCAGCAATAAAAATAAAATATAATCTTTAACTGTGTTTACAATTTCCTTGGAAAAAAAATGATGTGATCACTCATGCATGACTAAGAAGCCAGGGCCACCATCAAATATCAAGTGCCTAGGACTACTGGTATAGGCTGTACAAACTGCTTGCTAAAAACTTTATACGATCGTTCATGTGTGACAAACGGGGCCAGAGCCACCATCCGGGCGTGGAATCGGTATGTACTCCCCAAGACGCAATTGCATGTCAAATATCAAGTGCCTAGGACTACTGGTATAGGCTGTACAAACTGCTTGCTAAAAACTTCATGTGATCGTTCATGCATGACTAAGGGGCCAGGGCCACAATCTAAGTAGGGATTTGAGTTGCACCCATAATAATGCAACTGCACATCAAATACTATGGACCTTCAACTAACATAAGCTTGTTAATTCACAAAAGTTTGCAATTGTTGATGCCGCCGCCGCCGGAAATGCTATCCCTAAGTCTCGCTTCTGAGACTTGTTCGTCGTAGGTGAGACAAAAACTATAGGTACATGTATTTATCTTATAATTAACCTTTAATTCCATTCCATTCATCAGATTATTTAAAGAAATGTAACCCACTACTACACATGTATGTATATCATACCTCCGATGGTTGGTAATGTTAACATTTCTGATGACTGACTAGATCCATGAACAGAGAAAGCTGTCATGTAGATATTGTAAATCTGGTTAGGCTTCAGTCCTGTAACCTGGAAATTTGTTTTGTCTTTCCCAATATGCACACTCTGAATTATAAATATTAGAGTAGTTTGCTTTATTAGATGAATCATCAAATATTTTGTAACATCTAAAGAATTAAAGAAACATATAAAAACAAAATAAACACAATTTCAAATAAACAAAAGCCCTAATAAAAAATTCTGAGAAGTAAGTAGTATATTACACAAAAACTAGAAAAAATTTTGTAGAATCCTGTTAAACTTAACTTAATGGATTTTTCATATAGGGTCCATGTAAATTTTTGCAGCTCTGGTGGTTATTATTTTTGTCTGAATGAAATGACAAATATTTGTGAAGGACCTTCTATTCAAGAAGTTCGGGTATAAGTTTTTTGTATGTAGGGTAGGGATGTCTTGTCATTTGAAACCAAGAATATTAACACTAAAATCAGAAATGGCAAATGCCTTTGAATTCAAACGTTGACTTCTTAGTTTGCGACATTAGATACATGTTACGAGTAAATATTTTGAATAAGGAAGCTCTAAACTAGATAAGACTTACGGACCATTTTAGGGCACATGCTCATTGTTTTTTGCAAACTTTTGTCCTTATTCTGACTTATGAAGTCAATATTTGTACATACTGTTTGGTATGTTGTCTCAGATGACAATTTATAATGAATATAATATCCCTCTACTTTGTCTGCATTGTCTGTAGGTGGACTCCATGTTACAGCAAATCCAATAGGACTAGTCATTGCTGTGGCTGACACTCCAGTTGGGGGTCCTGGTATAATATCTATAAATAGGAAAAGAAGAGATGTAGTTGACACAATTGAGATTAATCTATTAAAATAATCAAAATATAAATCAAAATTTTCTGAATCTTTGTTCTGAATTTGATAAAAAAAAAATCTTCAACAATAAAAAATCATGGTAATCCTATATAGTAGAACCCTATATCCACATCACATTAGTCTCTCAGAGGGAAAATTAAGAAATTATTGTTTCCAGTCTCTGAGAGGGAAAAATAAGAAATTATTGTTTCTATTCAACGACATTCTACATAAAATTACCTAAATTTTATTTGTATGAAATCTAAATGCCTTCATTGCAATGGTAACTTACAATTCTGCAATTTGAGATTTAATTACTGTTATTAGACACATGAAAACTTCAAAATTAATTTGTGCAATTGGTAATTTACAATTCTGCAATTTGAGATTTAATTACTGCTATTAGACACATGAAAACTTCAACAACAAGAGCTGTCGCCGAATGGCAGCCAAATATACCCCCTGCTCATTGAACCCTGAATCGATATGGTAAGTACAAATTTAAGTTGGTGTGGACACAGTACAATTTTTGACACAATACAAGTATGGACATCATGATCAATCTTCAAGAAAGAATTTTTCACACGAGTTCCAATGAAAATACTCCTGTCGAAATCAGACAAATATAAAATTCACCCTTTTTTAGCCTATTTGACATTTTACAAAAGAATCATTACCATTAGAGAAATTTCATTACAAAACTTTGAAAACAACTTTTCATGAGGATTACGATGAAAACTGTGTTTCTCCCCACAGCTTGATTACACAATATCTACACTTTAAATTATTTCTTAGAAAAAAGACGTTAACAAAAGTCACAGTCAAATTATCTCCCCTTCCTGGTTTCATACAATAATTACATTCCTTAATGCACATCTCCATATAGTGTCCTTCCTTTGTCTAAAGTTTCATTAAAATCCTTGAAGTGATTTAAGAGGGGTTGCACATACTAGGTAACCCATACATAAGGAATCAATAAAAAGTCAAAGTCAAATTATCTCCCCTTCCTGGTTTCCCAAAATAATTATATTCCTTCATGCACATCTATATATAGCGTTTTTCTTTTGTGTAAAGTTTCATCAAAATCCTTCAAGTGATTTAAGAGGAGTTGTGCTTATGGGGTAAGCCATACATAGGGAATCAACGAAAAGTCAAAGTCAAGTTATCTCCCCTTCCAAGTTTCCGACAATAATTATATTCCTTCATGCACATCTACATATAATGTCCTTCCTTTGTGTAAAGTTTCATCAAAATCTTTCAAGTGGTTTAAGAGGAGTTGCGCTTACGAGGTAACCCATACATAGGGAATCAA
>MJUU01003489.1:135885-148037 GCA_002080025.1 Modiolus philippinarum | reverse complement strand
GTTCCGATCGAAAAAGCTGACACAATTTCGTTATCCGCGATATATTCCATTATTTCACGAATTGAAAGCTGGAGAATATTGAAATACAGCTTATACTAAAGGGATTTTTCGTTTCTAATTGTAACATTGAAGATATCAGCCTTTTTCTCTCGTCGGCAAACTAGGTCAGATGAAAACACGCTGAACTTTTTGTTAAATAGCAAAGAAACTAGATTTATTTAAGGCATTTTAGTGACATCAACAGAAACAGTAATAATGTGGGAGTGAAAGCGTTATACAACTTTCATTCTAAACATCGAAGATTTGTATTGTGTCAGGATTTTTTAACACGTGTCTGAGAAATTCTACTGACACGCATTTTTCAATAAAAGTCACGTGACTCTGGTCATGAGCAACGCAGCCATTATAGACTTTGCCGTCCGGCTGCATTAAAATCAAGTCAAAAAGCAAAATCTTTGCTGGACAGGTGTTTAAGCCTTTCAATAAGGAAAAGAAGATAAGGGACACATCATTTTTTATTCTCTTCAAACATATCATTTAATAATAGTTTCTCTTTTTTTATGCCCCAGCCATTAGGCGACTTGGGCATTTTAAAGTTTTACCCTTCTCCATCCATATTTATGTATGTACGTATGAAATTTTCGTTAAGGATTTCTCGGCTTGTGTATGCAGGAATAATTCAATATTTGGTCTGAAAATTTGATATGATGAGCTGTGCCGTGTCTCTCCCTCTCAAGTCAGTCACTCATCTACTTCCTTTTTGCCAATATTCATCTGGCAGGGGTATCCGTGTGACATTGACACATTTTCATCAGTTAAGTATTATGAAATATCTAGGACAGTACCTCTCTGTTTCAAATATAGGAATAATCGATGCATTTCACTGTATTAATGTAATTTCTTTAGACAGGTTTCACTTCACAAAAGTGTGTATTCCTTTAATAACATGCAAACATTCTTGTTTACAAAATAGATATTTACCGTTGATAATTAACTGATGTGTAACAGATGCATTTGTTCCAGTGACAGCACACATATATCCTCCCTGGTCTGTTGTCCTTAATTTCATGATATGTAAAACGTAGGTAAATATATTATCTGAAAAAAGAGAAAGATAACAAAATTCAGTTAAATTGTGGATTTCATTGCAATTTCAATATATACTTTAACTCTAGAATTACATGACATATCCTCATCACTAGGAATTCTAATGTATACTACAAGCATACAAATTAAATTTCAACTTGATAAATTCAAGTTTAACCCCTGCTTTTTGTCCTACATAAGCTGGAATTAAACATCTAACATCATCATAGAGATCTGAATTGAACCCTTGCCATGCCTTGGCCTGCAGATAAAGATTAGTTGAACATGTCTTACAGCTCCCAAACACTGCAGATATATAGATTATACAATAAGAACTTGTTCATTATGAAATATCTCAAATTGAATTAAACGCTACATATTTTTCTAATGTTTCGGAGCAAGCTATTTAACAAGATGTTAGAAATTCCATTATGAACATGTTTTAGTTGTGGAATCTGTTTCTCTAATGACCTTATATAAAACATAGGATTGTTATGGATAGATAAACCACCCACTTCTTTTGTCCGTACCCTTCCATGTGATCACCCATGCTACCTCAATAGTAGGTTATATATAAGCAAATGAATGGATATGGAGTATATGTAGATGTACATGTACATGAGACAAAGTCTCTACAAATACATGGTAAAACAAAGCTATGGAACAAAGCTTTTATTGTTGTCCTTCATCTTGAAGTCACAATGAGGCCTTAAACCATATATATCTTCAGTGTGTGTTGATGCATTTGCAGTTTACTGGAAACCGTGGACTTTTTTTCTAGAACAATTCAAACTGCTAGGGTCATCATCTTCCTTCATGTGATGCCTATTTTCATCCTATACAAGGACATAAGGCATTTAACTTCAATATCTATCCTCACCCTGGTTAAAATGTCTATTACTACACTTACTTTCACCTTGGGGTATCTCTACACTATAATGATCTGTGTCGTCTGTTTTTAATTTATTTCCCTGGGATATCACTTTACCACCAACATGCTCCCAAGTTACCTGGAATCAAATTATCAATATGTAAGATTTATACTATTTATCAGCTAAATTAGTATCTGTACTTTTTTCAAATGCAGCATGTAGGTAATAGCCTGTCCTTACATTACTGCTAAACGTCAGGTGATCACATATCTCTTCTTGTAGTGTCATATTTTAGGTAACAGGAAATTGCCTACCTTTACCTTAACAATAAAAGAATAAGAAGTAAATGCACATGAGACAAAGTCTCTCAATTCAAAGTAAAACCACGCACTGGAACAAAGCTTTTATTGTTGTTCTTCATTTTGAAGTTGCCATGAGGCTGGTGACTGATGGTGATTTCAAAAGGTTTGAGAACAATACACTTTGTAAAAGCGTTGTTCCATTGCTTGGTCTTACTTTGAAGACTGTCTCATGTGTATTTACTCCATATCCTTTCATTGTTTATTTAGGACTGGAGTTTGTCTCTCCTGCAGTGAGGAGTCCATGAAAAATTCCCCAATTCAAGAGATGTAATATGCTCTCTATTTATTACAGTTATGGTGCACCTGTTCTGGCGAGAATATCTCATATGAATATACTATCATACATTTAGATTTTGGAAATTTTATTATTTTTGTAATTTCAAAATATTCTGGCCATGCACCTATTTATAGTGCCAACATCTCATTATTTCATAATTGCAACTTTTCTTACAATCGACTTGATGAGTGCAACGTGTTTGTATCTGGTTTCTGGCTTAGGATACTTGTACTTTTGTTGGGCAAAAGATGACAGTGATTGTAATAGCACTTTGCCATTTAATTTTATGTTTATTGAAGATCCTGCATCCATGGACCACGGAATTGTGGCCTAGAAAAAAAAATGTTCACCATCAAATATGAATCTTGGAGAAAAGAACACAAGGGAAATCCTATGCCTGATACCCTGCTTGCTTTGTTTTCAATTTTCTCCATAAAACAACCAAAACTTATAATTCTGCCTTTTACATTCTCTTTCCGAGTGATTTGCTATACAGAAAACAGTTTTTATTGTTGGAAAGCTCCATTTCATTTCTATATCTTGATTCCTTTACTGGTATTTGATATTTATTACAGTTCATGGCACTTGAATGTGAAAATACCATGACCTGTTTACAAAATCACTCTGAAAGAGTATGTAAATGAAAACGAAGCGAGCAGGGTAGCAGGCAAAGGATTTCCCTTGTGTTTTTCCCCTGAGTTTCATATTTGATAGTAAACAAATTTTTTTTGTTCTAGGCCGGAGCAAGTCCCTGTGCATGGACTAAATAAACATGGATGTGGTGTTCTTCGACCATAAACAATGAATTCTTCTCAAACCTGTTCTTGAACTTACAATGAGATATGAACAATTTCTTGGTTTTACCATGTACTTGAAGACACTTTGCCTCATGTACATTTACTCCATAGCCTTTCATTCTTTATGCACTGTCTAATGTCAGGTGATCACTGACCTTAATTACATTCAGATTTCAGATGAGCATATACATGTAATTGTACATTTATATTCTCTATCAAATGACCAGTTAATTCCTGTTCATTTTCTGTCAAATATTAGGTGACAATGGCCAACAATTAGTATCTTATGTGTGGATTTTTATAGCATTCTGTGTGATTTTTTTAAAAATCATTTCAACGGCAAAACCCCTTCCTTTTATTTTTTATTTTGCTACAAAATTTAAATTCCAAACCATTTGAAGGTCCAAGTAATGGTATACTCCCTCTGTTTTTGACTCAAATTTTCTGTTAAAACAAGAGCTGTCGCCAAATGGCAACCAGGTATACCCCCACTTATTGAACCCTTGATCAAAAATTCATGTTTTCACTAAATTTCCTAATTAAGTCCAATTTTCATCAAACAGGAAGTATACATCTGACATAACTAAAAGTATGATGTTCCTTACACTTAACCATATAGAGGCTGCATACCAATTTTGAAATTACATTTCGTCAAACAGGAAGTACACATCAGACAACACTCAAAATAGGACATTCCTTACAACTAAGCATATAGAGGCTGTATACCAATTTTGAAATCAATCCCTCTTGTAGAAGCTGAGAAAAATGTGACGAAAAATTCATGTTTTCACTACATTTCGTAACAAAGTCCACATTTCCTCAAACAGGAAGTACACATCCGACAGGACTAAAAATATGATGTCCTTACAACCAACCATATAGAGGCTGCATACCAATTTTGAAATCAATCCCTCTATTAGAAGCTGAGAAAAATGCGACAAAAAATTAATGTTTTCACTAAATTTCGTAACAGTCACATTTCATCAAACAGGAAGTACACATCCAATAGGACTCAAAATAGGAAGTTCCTTACAAGTAACCATATAGAGGCTGCATACCAATTTTGAAGTCAATCCCTCTTATAGAAGCTGAGAAAAATGCGACGAAAATTTGTTCGGACAAACGGACAGATGAATGGACGGATAAGGTGAATGCAGTATACCCCCCTCTCTATAGAGTTGGGTATAATAACATAGAAGGATAATGAAAAACATTTTCATCCTTTTTAGTAAAATCATGACAATGCATTGCCTGAAGCGGCAAAAAAATAGCTTTCCATTGGTGTATATGCCACATTATCCTTTAACATTTTCTAAAAAAGATTTTTTGGAGAAAAGTCGAGGCAAATTCGGTTGTGTCTACTTATAGTCATGTGGCTTGTAATTTATCTCTTACTTTAAAGTCAGATCACTGTATTGGTCTAATGTAAACATGGAGTCATCTTATAATATCCTAGATTTCTAGTGTAAAGTAAAATCACTTTCAATTCTTCTTTAAGTATCCTCAAACATCCTATATTCTTGACCCACTTCAGTATTCAGCCTAAACATGCTATTTCAAAATTATGACATCACAATAGACGCTTAGTAGGTCGAACACAGGATAGATGAGGATACAAATATGACAAAAATAACTTACAACTTCTGTGGTATGATCCTGAACTTGGCATATCAACATCACCGATGAACCAACAGACTTGGTAAAAGTTTCTGGTGCTGTTGTTATAGATGGACTACAGGTCACTGTAAAACAGAATTCCACTATTACATGTATAATGGTTCATGTTGGAATGAGTCTTAGTAGTAAACATAAACAAAAAGTGAAAAGCAATATTTATAATAAAACCAGATAAGTTAGTGTCCTTAAAACACAATTTATAATGGGGTCTATAAGTCTCGTTTAATTTTGAGACTTCAGGATATATAATTTGTACCCAAAAATTGCATTTTAACACAGACATATGACATTTCAAGCAAAAAATATGGACATCATAATCCTGCAACGTCATATTTTTGCCGGAAATGTTTTTGAAATTTGAATTTAATCGTGATTTCTCGGTGTCACATGACGAGACTTACAGACCCTATTTAAATTGTACTCATTTCCTTGATAAAAATGAGTGTGAAGGGGACATTTGCTGTCATTATGGAATTCAGTGATCCTTTTTAGACTCAACCATGTATCAAGAATGAATGTTTATATTCCTAAAATCAATCAAATTGAAAATAAATATTATTGACTTTTTAGCATGTTTACACTATGACTATTCAGGAACGGATAAAGAAATTTTACTATTAAAAAAAATCCTGACCTAATTAAAGTTCAAAATGAACACAACATTTGGATTAACCTATTTAAATCAATAGATAGAAAATGTATATTGAAAAGGCCTAGGGTAAATAAGTAAATTGATCACTGGTATAAATACATGTTTGCTAAGATGAGATGTAAATATGAATGTTTGCTATAAATTTATTTTTTTTCACATGCATTAAGATAATAATCAGAGACTCCAAAAAATTGCATACCATAAAAAATACTTTAATCAAGATTGTGCTGTTAGTAAGAACTCAATTAACACTAAACATGTGAAAAAAATAAACCAAACTAGAGCTGTCGCAGATGGCAGCCAATTATACCCCCTGCTAATTGAACTATGAATCAATATGGCAAGTGAAAATTTAAGTAAGTGTGGACACAGTACAGTTGTGGACACAGTACAGATGTGGACACAATACAAGTATGAACACAATGATATACCCTCCCCCTTTTTCCAGAAAATACTCAAATTATCTCCCCTTCAAAATTTCAGACAGAAACTACATAACTTCATGCACATCTTTAGGTGGTACACTACAAATGTGTTACATATCATCAATATCCAAGAACCTGTTTAGGAGAACATGCCCTGACAATGTTCATCCCCCTTTTATCCTGAAAATATTCAAAGACGAATGATCTCCCCTTCAAAATTTTAAGCAGCAGCCATATTATTTCATGCACATCTTCAGGTGGTGTACTACAACTGTGTAACATTTCGTCAAAATCCAAGAAGCAGTTCTGGAGAATATGCGCTGACAAGGTTCTCCCCCCCCCCTTTTTCCAGAAAATATTCAAAGGCCAATTATCTCCCCTTCAAAATTTCCAACAGCAACCATAGTGCTTCATGCATCAAGTGGTGTACTACAACAGTGTAACATTTCATTAAAATCCAAACAGTGGTTTTGGAGAACATACGCTGACAAGGTTCGTGCTCCTCCTTTTTCCAGAAAAAAATTCAAAGATGAATTATCTCCCCTTAATAATTTTGGACAGCAACCATATTACTTCATGCACATCTTCAGATGGTGTACAACAACTATGCAACATTTCATCAAAATCCAAGCAGGGGTTTAGGAAAACATGCGCTGACAAGCTACATGGACGGACAGACAGACAGACAGGGTGATTCCTATATACCCCCAAACTTTGTTTGTGAGGTATAACAATTAGAAATGTTATGGCAAAAAATACCAAATGCTACAGTTTGTATCACCATGGTTTAGTATGTGATTTCCAAAACGACTATGAAGTCTTGCTGCTTCAATACTGATTTGCCTGTTTATATCATTTTGTATATATATATGTGTTTAAAGTTTAAATTACAATCTAAGAAATTATTATCATTTACATATGTAGCTGGTGTATAGAAAACAACAAATTTCTTATAAATTTAATTACTTTCCATCTAAAAAGAAATCCTTTTAAATATCTAACCTAACACAATAGACAGGAAAATACAAATGTTTTATGCACCATAAATTACACTTTTTTTATGTACAAAATGGAACATGAGATACAATATGGTATGGTGACTTTCAACTTTTTAAGGGGATACGATACAGTAAAGATCCTGAACTGATTTTTTCGTGAAATTTTGAAATCAAGTCAATTTGAATATGTTCTTTCCAAATCTGCAAAGAAAAATATACCTTCATGATTTTGTTTTCGAGATAATTGCGATTCAAAATTGCCCATTTTCCAAAATATTTCGTAAAAATTGTATTTTTACAACAATATGAAAAATGTCATAACTTTTGAACGAATTAAGCTAATTGCATCCGGTTTTTTGCTACAGTTTCCTGAGATATTTCTAAAGAAGGTAAGTAAACATTTTAAAACAAAATTTCAACATTTGTGGTTCGAAATTGACATTTATGTTCATATTTACAGAAAAAATGTTCATTTCTTGTAAGTAAAATTTCACATAGAAAAAAAAATTGTGAACTGATTTTTTCTTCATAGTTCCCAGAGATCTCCGTGAAACATCACTCTTCTAAAATTCGCTTTGAAAAATGGGGGTCCATGTGCTTAATTTAAAGCTACAGAGAGAAAACTGGCATTTTTACCGCTACAAATGAGCATTCCCGGTTTTGGCGCGAAATGACGTTACATTATATTTTGATTGAAAAAACTTCGTAAACTTATCTTTTTTTTTTCGCTTATTAGTGTTGCGAAAATAGAACAGAATTTTATTTCATTAAACAGGAAATGAAAGAAATCAAACAGAACAGAGAATTGATCCTGTGATTAATGATTATCTGAAGATATTCACAAAGATCAGTAGAATACAACTTGACCCTTCTAGTGACTTTGTGATGATTTCCCTTATGCAGCTGTTCATGTATATAGATCAATATAGAGTGACCAATTCCCTGGTTTCACCTATCGACCTTTAATGAAAAAAAACAAAACAAAACAGAATTCATTGTATGTTGTGTTGGTTTAATTTAAGGGGTCGGGTAGGAGGGTTTTGATCCTGATTTCCCAGAAAAAAGATGTACGATTCCCTCAGTCATCCCGAAAAATAAAATTGACCAAATTCCGTTCCTGATAATTGCTTCTTTTTTTCCGAATTCTTTGTGGAATAATTGGCCTTTCCTGTTGTCCCGAAAAAGATCATACCGACCCTCATTTAAAGTTAAATAATTATCACGCATGTGTATCGTGATAATGCCTCTTCAATATCATACTCTCGCCTATCTATATATTGATAATACATTGTCACAGCATTTTGTATTTAACCCCTGAAAATATTGTGATATAAAAAAAAAAAAAAATTCACAGGATTTTTAATTGCATTTTCAAAGCATCCCCTGAAAATTCAAATCGTAAAATGCCGTGAAATTACCCTGAAAATTGATTCTATTGTAAACGATGGCGTTGTGAAAAAATAATTCTATTGAAAACGATGCCAAAAGGAGATTTTTGCTATCAGGTTTCATTTGTCCCTTTTATTTCATTCAATTTGAGAAGCATGTAGAATCTTGAGCTGGCACGTTCCGTATTTCGTTATGAGCAATTCATATTTAACCACGTTGATTTTATCATAGATTTATTTTACATGCTTTCACAGACAGTTATCTGTCCGCAATTCGAGAAGTCTGATGATTTATGACGTTGCGCTCTAATCTGTGACGTCGCGAAAACAACATTCCAGATCCCTTGGTACTGTATCGTATCCCCTTAAGGTCGAGAGTCAGGCTACAACCAATCCATAGAATTTTTTAAAATTTTGCTCAGAGCTAGATATGAGTATAGACGTCAATAAATGTAATAAAAAAAGGGGGTCACCGAATTCATTTTTATTCTACAGCTGTCTGAAAAATGACCCTAATATCATCAAAAATACAAAGAATATATAGAGAAATCAAGATTTAATGTACAAATTTGTCACTTTTTCCATTATATCTTCTTACTGGATCCATAGATTTTGTTTAAAAAACGATATGTTATTCTTTTTGTAATAATAAAAAAAATTGTGTAAAAAATATGAGGGTCACCGAATTTGTTTTCTCTGTGGGAAACGTCATAGTTGTCAACTTCAATGAAAAATACGCCGAAAAAAGCTGACGTCGTAAAATTATACCAACGACGTCCTGACCTCGAAAATAGCGCAATGGCCAAGCTAGAAAATACGGAACAAAAATAAATGAAGGTATGCCAAGCGTTTCAGGTTCTCTTTTTTAATATACTAAATTTCATCTGAATAAGTAATGCGTAAACACAAGAAATATATAATATCATATACATTTATTGGGCATTTTTATTTTAACAAAGATGATTGGAGCAAAATATTCATGACTTTTGTCAATCAGTCGGTCTTCCATTAAAAGTTCTAAAAGCATCATTGAAACACCGTCTTTACTGCCTCTTTTGTATGCTGTCTGTAAGTGGGTCATTTGTAGACCGGAATCGGCTATCTTTCTTGGTATGGACATGGTTATTACGAATGCGGGTATTGTGGAAAAAGATGACAATCGGACATTGAATTCAAGAAGGCGTTTTGTGTAATGTTGAAATGGCTAACTATTATTTTAACGATTCTACACCCCTATGGCGTCGCATCATACGTAATTTGGAGAACATCAAATCAAGGGACTGCTGGTTATACTTGTTACCCCCACCCACTTTCCTTTCTGGGAGTAAGTCTCCGAAAAAGGGAGAGTGCATATGCTAATTCCACGCATTTAGCTTGAATTAAGAAGGTCTATGCAATCGGTCTCCTCTCATTTTTTTATCAACAGTCTCTAATCAAAAGATTTGTCATTATTGCAAATAGTATACAGTTCCCGGTAACCAAGTGATCAGTTTTTAAGACTTTCTTTCTTTCTGTCCATCAACATAATTTCGTCACTCCTGTACAATATGTTCCCGTGCTGGTTGAAGCCTATAACTTTTGATGCGGAGGCTGACATTTTTTGAGTAAGTCGAATGTACTTGCAGAAAACGCTGATATCTTTTTTGATAGCAGCAATCTGGATATCACTATTTGTACTAGTAAACTTAAAGGATAGTTTGAATAATCGCCTCGTAATATTGCTTTTGCCGTAACCAGTTGACATATCCTGAGTAATGTACATTGTAATTCCCCAAAAAATTAAATGGGTACAAAAAAGCCAAGAAATGCACTTTGGTACCACAAATTTATTAATTACATATATATATAACTACATACCCGACTTAACACTAGCAGCTACATAAACTAGAACCAATATAGATATAATAAATAACAAAATGCAGAAGAGTTACTTCATATGGCTATTTCAACAACTTATATGTCTCTTCATTGCAGATCAAATTAAAATATTTGGAAATCCGTAAAAAAAATATGCAGTTGACATCAATACCATTTTTTGATGGTTTGATAACATTTTAATATTTAACATGTTGTTAAAGTGGACTATTTACAATTTCTGTGGTATAATAATTAGTTTAACATATAATAAAGCCGTTGGAAATTGATAAATATGAAAAAAATAATTTGTTGTAGTATGATATATTACTATTTGTGCCACTGAAATTAATGAAAAAATATAGTTACTGCATCGAATGAATTGTTTATTGTCAAAAGGGAAACAGTAAAAAGGTAAATGGGAAATATTTGATTCTATTATTTCAATTGACTAATTTGAGCAAGTTATTTTTGGCCGGAAGAATAGACATTTTTACCTATTTTCCGGGTAGCCGAGAGAATAGGGGTAGCCGAGAGAATAGACGCGGCCTATTTTATATTAATAAACGAACAAGTTAAAATTCTTGTCCAACTGCGGTAAAAGATAAATTAAAAGTATAAATATATGCATATATTATATCAAAACGTAAAAATATGATTGAAAAACAAAAGACAGAGGTGGGGGACCATCTAAAAGAAATTTTTTTTCTAGGAAATGTGATCCTCAGAACAATATTCCTGTGAAATATGATGTCTGGAAATATCATCTTAGTAACTATTTCGTTTGGACACATTTTCCTTGACCTTGAAGTTGATTCTATATTTAGATTACTAGGTAGAATCCATGATAAACACGGACGTGATAGAAGACACCAACAGTCGGTTTTGTTGTTGAATTCGTTGTTTAACATCTATAGATATCTTAAGATAAAGTTTCTTAAAAGTTATTACTGTGCTATCATCTAAGTTGATGGTTCACAGAACGGTGTTATATTATTGACTTTCACATCAGATGTCGCACCCCGTGATTCCGTCATATATATATCGTGCATTTTCATACATTGCTATTGTACTAATTAGTAATTGCAGTGGCCGTGCAAAATTGCATGGAATGGTCTTTGTCTGTGGGAAAATGTAATCTATATGGTCTAGATAGTTTGCCAAATCAAAAACACAAAAAGGACCTATAGAGGTACGGTTCTGCAGCTATCACTGTTAGAACAAATTTGCCCCCCCCAAAAAAAACCCTATTTTTAATGGGCTGGGCTCATTTTCCATGTGAAACGGGTTCCCGTCACCCATTTTCAATCTATGGTGTATGGCAGGCAACTAAACGACGTAGCTTTGTGGAACGGCGACCAGTTTAGGCAGGCAACTAGAGTAAATAAAGGGCTACGCCGAGCGCAGCATGATACGACCGCAGCATGTAGACCACTGAAATTTCAACAAAAGTAGTTTAAAGTGAATGTGGACACAGTAAAGAGCTTGACACAATAATTAGATGGACACAAAAAGAAGCTAGACACAGTTATTAGCTAGAAACAAAATAGGGAAAAAACCCTTTTGATTACTTACTGATAAAAAACCGTAAGAGCTATGCAAAATATGTACTATCAACTAAAACTTTACATCCATAGAAATTCAAAGAAAAAATCCATCGAAATCTGATGAAAAATAAAGATATGACACTTTTAGAAAAATTGCAATTTTGGCCCCTTTGACCCCTTGTAGCTCCGAAACAGTAAGAGCTACAAAAAATCCGTT
>MJUU01003489.1:77695-127557 GCA_002080025.1 Modiolus philippinarum | reverse complement strand
ACCAGCCTAAATTTACTTTCTTCCATATGGA
This sequence comes from Modiolus philippinarum, assembly GCA_002080025.1. Lineage (NCBI taxonomy): Eukaryota > Metazoa > Mollusca > Bivalvia > Mytilida > Modiolidae > Modiolus > Modiolus philippinarum. The sequence continues at coordinate 127,526 of MJUU01003489.1, read as the reverse complement.
CAATGGTGGTTTACAGTGGAAGATGAAGATCCATGCATGCCATCTTTTTCGCCCACTGGTAAACCATTGTGTATGTTTTTGATACAAAAGTTGTAACTAAACATCAAAATGTAAATTAGCATTTTAATATGAAACTCAAATTTAACTCAAATGCCACTGACATTGCTCAACAGTTTACGTTTCCTGTGGTTTATATGAAGAAATAGATACATGCATTCAATCAAAGTATATAACAATCAGAATATCTTTTACTGATGTAAGAAATTTACTTCTTTTCCACTCTTGTTAAGCAACTACACTGGAGAAATTTTTTTTTACACTAGTGAAAGATATTCAACCTTTTAACTCAAATGGCAGTGACAAAGGGTAGGTTTTTTTGAGGTTTCTGTTCCTTTTTTATAGCAGAAATAAGTACATGTTCAACCAAAATTAAAGATCAGGATATTTTTCACTGGTGTAAGAAATTCTACTTCTCTTCTTCTTTTAGCAACTTGAGAAAAGATATCCTGATCTCATGCAAGAACCTATTGGTCTTCATGAATAACCTGCTTATCTTTTGACAAATCAATTACTTTTGTACAGTTTTATATAAAATCAGTAAACATGTTGATCAAGACCATATTCAATCAAAATGCCTCTAAACTTTGCCCTTTACATGGATGGAATATTCATCATTCTGCTCTAAATGAAATTTTCATTAGTCCTTTGTAAATCACGCTTTATACAGATTTTCAAAAAACCCCCTTTGCAGTTTTGAATTATAAGTCATCTTATGCATTCATATTCAATATTTCCTATATAAGTCATTTCTAGGTAATGCTTTCAGTTTTATTTATATTAATATAAAGCTTTGTTGTTCCACTCTTAAGCCATACTACAAAATTTATCAATTTTCATTATCATAATTAATTTTCTGTAGTTACACGCATAAAAAGTTAATGTGTCCTTATTTCTGGAACCAAGAACAAAAGCTCTGCTTAAAAAAACACATATGTTCAAACCAGACCAAATTTTTGGCATTTTCTTCAATTACATGCTAACATTCTAAAATACAAACAAACAAATCCATCACTTATCCCTGCCATAAATGCATCTTTTCCATTCCTATCTCTCAAGCAAGTACACACACATATGAAACCATACATAGTAAATCTGCTACTATTGCACTAATTTTTTTCAAATAAAAAGATTCAAAATGAGAAATTAGATAAAACCTCGGCAGCAGCACTGCGATTTGACAATCCTATAATACTGTTCTATATACGAGACATGATATATGGATTTGTTGCAAGCTACATTTTTCAAAATTTGCCACCAAAATTAAAATTAAGAGGTAAAATTATAAAAATACACAAATCATATTTCTAATTTACTTTTTATTATCTATTTTAGCATCTTTTGAAATTAAATGTAGAGACTGATATAATCTAGATCTATATATATTTTTTATGAAAATCAATCTTTTCAAACATTAAAACAAAGGGTATAATTCCATTTATTTATAATATTTGTATACATATTTTTACACTTAGATGGTTAAGTTTTGATTCAATAAATTCTATGGTAGAAAATGTTTTTTATTTTGACAACAATAACTATTACTTCAAGCATTCTAAACACGTTCATTTCGTAATTCTAAAGTGTCTGTACATTGATCCTTTTCCAATTAAGACTTCACATTATTACATTAACAAACAATTTAACTCTCAAGCTTTTTCATATATTTTGCTCAACCATTGGGGATTCTTATTGCAACATATAAAGGGATAACTGCTTATTTTTTATCTCTTGGGAAGGAATAAGTTGAATTGTCAATCATTGTTTGGTCTTTATATCAATAAAATTTACTTACTTACTTACTTGCTAATACCCGAAAACATAGTACAGGTATAAATTGTAGTGATTTGTGTATTCATTTGTCTTGTCATTAATTTTATTCAAATTGATACCTGACTGATAATAAGAAAGCCTGAAATATCAATCCCTTAAAATATCACTTTGTCAGCAGATGCAACTGTTAAGTGCAAAGATAAACCATACTCAATTTTTTTGCAGTGGTAATGTAAAACATTTAACCTCATTAAACATATCTCATTTACACAACAGTGCTTTTGAAATTGCATATAAGTAAAACAATTGAAATTTTTTTTTAATAATCTCTTGAAAGTATGAATTAATAGTTTTTTGGTTACTTTTGTGCAACATATTTTGATTAACAAAATTAGTTGAAATAAGAAAATGAGAGAATTTAGAAAAGCCATATCAAAGAAAAAAGCTACTAAATTCATAAAAAGCATAACAATTTTAATTTTTGAAATGATTACCCTTAATTGATTATAATTGCATATTGACAACCTGAGACAATGGATCCATTTAACCCAAAAATTTAAAGAAGTCCCTGTCTAACTTACCAATATCAAACAAAACTAAAATTACAAGATGCAAGAATAATTCATCAAAAATGTGCATATTATAAAATGTTTTCTTTCTACCTTCTTGAAGAAATTAGATCAGCATGTATCAATGACAAAGCTCCTCATCAAAAACTTTCTTTAATTAGAACCTGTGTTAGCTACTATAAATAGCAATTTGTTAGTGCAACTAAAATGCAGGAGTTTTCATAGTACAATCCATCTGCTCTTGTTGATTTTTTAAACATTTTCATTCTTATCATGTGTTACATGTTGCAAACATGCATTTTTAAAAAGATAAGTCATACATACATCTAAAGTAAATCTTCTTGAAATGCAATTTTTGATCAAGGTCTAAAGTAATTAATTTTCAATTTTTAAATAAAGAAAAAATGGCCAAAAAACGATATGTAACATATACAAAAAAAAAACAAAACTATTTGACAATATGAATTATAAAATACTGTAAGCAGAGACTTATATATATATCTTCAGCTGACATTTAGGTCAAATATATTTCAAATGAAATCAGAAATGATTTTATTATCATTAAACATGACTGAAAATCATATCTAAAACAGCTAGAACATGTACACATGTGAAAATAAAATCTGGTGGCATAATTCTATACCTGACAAAATGACACTGATATCTCTCTTACCTGTACTGAATTTGGATAGTATGAATTCTTCCTTATTTTGTCCTCTAATCCTGGAGGTGATATCGGGACAGTCACACGAGAATAATCTTCACTTTCCCTCTCCTTTTCATTCAGACTATTATAGTAGTATCTAGGACTATGATGCATATACTCCTCTATCTGACTTCTCTGACCGGTAGTTGTCAGGTCAATTTCTGAAGGCCTAATGTCTTCTATCAATTGTTTTGGTGGTGAGATTCTTTGGTAATATTTATCTTCTTGGTATCGTTCCATGATTTTTCTTTCAGCGAGTCTGGAATTCCACAAATCCTCGTCAAATCTTGTCATACGACTGTACACTTCTGGATGAAACAAAGTTGGTAGATGTGGCGGGTGAGGATGAGAATAGAAAGGAGAGATTGGAGCTTCCCTCATATATCTTGAAGTGTCAAACTGAATGCTCATCATCAAATTTGAATGCTATCATCTAATACCTTTTTAGGTCTGAACTCGTGAAAGTCTTTTCTTCTAATGACAGTTTATCTCCTACTTGGATGTGGAATAGGTCACATACGTCAGTGCTTATTAACACATTTGAAGCCAGTTAACAAACGCTTCAACAATTGCGAACCAAATAATTATACACAGGAAATATAGTCTTCTATATTTAGATTATAAAATATTACACTGCAGGAAGAGAAAAGTTTCCTCGGAAAACATGTATCTATTAATCCAAGTGATTTTTTCCTGTCAATGCTTTACTACAGTTTCTTATTAAATTGGCCCACTGACCTGGTTACTCCTACTTCATTCATAAAATGTGTCAGCCTCAGCAACAGCTATAGATAATTTTCCTCATGTTCAATAATTCATTCATCTTTTGTAAGTCTTAATTTTATTGTTGGAAAAAAAATTATATACTTTTTACCATTTCACACCAACAAATTTCATGTTCTGTGTTACTTAGGTAAAAAGTCATTAATAAAAATTATGCTTCTTGGTTCTCCTTTGCTAAACACAAGCTGTCAATCAGCTGTGCAGAAAACAACTAAAATGTAAACATACAAATACTATTGGTTTGTTTCTACAAGTTCATAGTTCATCAGTCAGAGGTTGTTCTTATTGATAAAATACATGTTAAGTTGCTTATCATTGTTTGAAGGATTAATGACCCATATAGATCAATCAGATTACCTGATCACATGATCATTTAATGTAATACATTGTGTATTATGTCACATGGCATAAACAAAATAAACAAAGCTAAAAATAAAAATATTACAGAAAATTTTGAAAGTCATACGAAAATGGATACCAAGTTATTTTAAGACTCCATAACCTTCTTTTCATAAGAATATACTGTTGAATGAGTAGAAGTATACTGTATATACAAATTATATTAATCAATGTCTTGAAACACTTTTTTTTTAATAATGCTGGGATAGTTTATTAAAAGTTATGCAAAAATACAAACACGTTAATACTCTTACCCCTTTAAATCTTATTTTGTTTTCAAACTGCAGTGCAAAGATCAGAAACAGATCAGTGGCCTAGTAGGCCATTGCTAATATTTTGAGATCTACTTATATATATAGTATCTCCTTGTCACAAAGTTCTCTCCTTAGTTGAATTTATGAGTTACATTAATCCCCCTTTTTTCAATTTTTGATTTTTTCAGAGGGCTTTCAATTAACAACCAACCAGATGTCTTAGTTTTTTCATTATACAGTAAACTGTCATAAGAATTAAGTAAGGAAAGGACTTAACTATCTATCATTATTATCATTTAGAGAGAGATTTCTCTCTTGTTTAAAGCAGAAATCAACAAATTTTGTACAGTTAAAAAAAAATAAATCTTTACTAAAAAAAGTAGCAATCAACTGGAAGTCAATGGTAATAATATAATTATGTGTTCAAAAATCAATACACTAGGATGATTAATAAAATAGCTACTAAAACAGTGCAACAAAAAATTATCAGAAAATGTGTATTGCATTTAAAGGGAGACAATGCTTACACAGAACCACATTTTATGCCAGGTAACATAGGTTAATATAAATTGTCACAGCATGACCCGGTTATAGTGAATCAGTGGGTCAAATTGCAAATAAAATGTAAAAACAGCCACATAAAAAGGACTATTTTTAGTCAGAAAATACCTACTAAATCTCTGCCATACATGTCTGAATTCAAAATCTTCATAATTTAGCTCAAAAGTTAAAGTTACAAACTACTGTATAGTTCAACGGGCACAAGTACATTGTTGAAATGCTTTTTAAATATAAAAAGACTAGTAAATTGGTTTCTAAAGTATATTAAATTGCCGAACAAATTTTTGAGAATGGGACGAAGATAAATCATTTAACTATGCAACAAGTTTTGTTCGATAGATGTTTACTTGGAAAGATGAACAAAATGGTCCTGGCAAACTGAACATGGACCTGACACTACAAAATTGGGTAAAATGTGTTTAATTCTAACATTTCTATTGGTTAATTTTATATCATTTTGATAGACGAACACAGGAAACCTATTGGCCATGTTACAAATGCCTACTGTCCACCTTTGTTGTGAATTCAAAATTAACCAATCACATCATCCAAATAGACACATGATGCCCATGTTTGTTGCACCATGCCTGGTTCCATTAGTGATGTTCAGCAAGTTTAATTGCACTATAAAATAGATAACTTTATTGTAACTTTAGCAGTTGACCTTTGATTTTGAATAATAAAAAAATGTACACCATGCACATTCTGATCTAACATAGTCTTCAAACAAATAGCATGTATTGCATGAGACAGGTATACCCTATTCCTCCTATAATGCACCCCTGGGCCCTGCTGCAACAAGCACCCCCTATCCTTTGTTTCGTTCGAAATCCTTAAGCGACCCCATAAAATCAAAGTAGAAACAGTAAATGGACCAATTCAGAAATCCAACTTCCGTCCTCGTAAATGACGTTGCGCAAGCTCAGCGTACTTGTAAAATATGTTTTGACCAATCAAGAACGTTCAGAACAATGACAATCCCATAATGCCGTTTCATTTCTGAATCGGTCCATTACGTATTTATTTCATAGGTTTTCTGTCTTTGATTCCTTTTTTTATCAATTATGCACCCGTATTCATTCAGTTCATCCAAATTTCCGGTTGTAAACAACCGAAGTATCATGTTTTTCATTTGAATTTCTGTACAAACAGCTGCTCCTTCTTATTCTTCCCTTCTGTTTGTGGGAGATTTAGATATTTAAAGCATTTTTTTCATGGATTGCATTGTGTACCTGTGGAAGATTGAAGATTCTAGTTACAAGAGCTTTGTTTTGAAACACTGTTTGTGTCCTACTTGATAAGTGCCCCAATTTTCCATTTTTTTAAGCACACTGGGCACTTAATATGCTGAATTAGTGAATATGGGATGTTAAAGGTGCATATGACTCAAACTAGAGGGATAGGCCACAAAGGCTAGCCACTATAAGCCAAAGTAAAAAAAGACAGCTGCTGAAAGTTCAATATCAGTAATGCAAAATATCAATTTGATTTAAGATCAATTTTGATATAAGTTTATGCCGATAAGTACTTTAACTGACCTACTGACACAGTCTGATCAAACATTTCAAGCCAGGGGACAATAATCCTGTAGCTGTGCAGGTGATAGGAATAGTGACCAAACTGATGTTTGGCAAAAGTGTAAATTTTAATTATCACTTGTATGGTCAGCTGCTTTGTAATAACCTACTGACACAGTGATATATGCCTCACCTAAAGAACTTAAAATTCAAACATTTCAATGTTTCAGTGGCAAGATGATGAATATTTCAATCAAAGATTATAATGTTTTTCATTTGACTACAGGGTGATTACTTTGGCTGTAGGGATATGTGTTGCCCAATTATCACTGACAAGGGGATAGGAGTAGGATCTTGTATTAATTTTGTTCACTTTGTCATACTTCAATGTCCTTAAAAGTGGAAAATAAAGGGCTACGCCAAGCGCAGCATGATACGACCGCAGCATGTCGACCACTGAAATTTCAAAAAAGTATTTTAACGTGACTGTGGACACAGTAAAGAGCTTGACACAATAATTCGATGGACACAAAAAGAAGCTTGATATAGTTGTTAGCTAGGAACAAAAAAAGGAAAAATTCAACCCTTTTGATCACTTACTGATGAAAAAAACGTAAGAGCTATGCAAAATATAGACTATCAACTAAAACTTTACATCCATAGAAATTCAAAGAAAAAAATTCCATCGAAATCTGATGAAAAATAAAGTTAAGACATATTTAGAAAAATTGCAATTTTGGCCCCTTTGACCCCTCGTAGCTCGGAAACGGTAAGAGCCATGCCAAATTCATTGCCATCTTCTGAAAGTTTAGATCAAGAGGAATCCAAAGAAAAAAATCCCATCGAAATCCAATGAAAAATAAAGATTTGACATATTTAGAAAAACTGCAATTTTGGCCCCTTTGACCCCTCGTAGCTCGGAAACCGTAAATCCAAAGAAAAAAATCCCATTGAAATCCGATGAAAAATAAAGATTTGACATATTTAGAAAAATTGCATTTTTGGCCCCTTTGACCCCTTGTAGCTCGGAAATGGTAAGACCTACACAAAATCCATTGGCATACTACTGAAAGCTTAGATCAAGAGGAATCCATAGAAAAAAATCCCATCGAAATCCCATGAAAAATAAAGATTTGACATAATCTGCAAATTCCCAATTTTGGCCCCGTTCGGCCCCTCATAGCTGGGAAAGGAAACAAGTTATCAAAAATCTAATAGTTGAGCGCCATATTAATTTTTCACAAGGAATCCATTAAAAAAAACTGCATCAAAATCGGACTTAAAATAAAAAAAATATTTTTTTGGAGATTTGCCCCTGTTGGGCCCCATTTATCTCGTGAGCGGTACATGCTACGTGAAATCCGTTGGCATACTACAGATTGGAAATTTCCTCAGGAGCACAATGAAAGAAACCCCATCAAAATCCCATTAATAATAAAGATTCTACAGACAAACATGTGAAAACACCCAATTTAACCCCTTTTGGCCCCTTTTTTAAAAACGGGTGGGGCCACAATTACCAAAACTAAGCCAAGCCTTCCTTTTGTACCAAAGAACATTATGTTAAAATTTCATAAGGATTGATCTACTGGAACTAAAGTTATTGACGAAAAACTAAAGTGTCTACAGACGACGACAACGACGACGACGACAGCACCATACCAATATACGACCGCAAAAATTTTTGCGGTCGTATAAAAACAACAAATTGTCCTCATTTGGTGCAATACTGTTGATGTCCTTTGTACAGTTGGGCACTCAACATTGCTGAATGAAGGAGTTCCAGATAACAAATAATCAACTTGTGAGCTATTTTTGGATTGGCAAACCTATAAAAATATCAAATAAGTGAACAACTAAACCAGCTGAACATATTCTGAAAGTCTGGTTGGAATCTGACTTGCAGTTTTAAATGAGTCGTGGATTAACAAACATGATTAATCAGTGAGCTATTTTTGACTCAGCAAACCTCTAAAATCTGTAAAATCAAAATTATTAGTGTGAGGTGCTTGAACAGCATATCATAAAAGTTTAGTTGGAGTCTCATTTACAGATTTGAAGGATGAAAAAACATAATTAACTAGCAAGTAATCCTTTTTTTTTGTTAGACTTTGCAAACCTCTGAAATCTGTGAAATCAAAATTTTTAAGTATCAGGTGTACGACTGTATCAAGTTAACAATACACATGTATATCCTGCAAGTTTGGTTGGTGCGCAAGTTCATCACAGGATGACTAAACAGGACAACAGATAGAATTCCCTATGTTTCAACCTTGATTACAGCAGGCAACAAACACAGAAAGTAGCCATAGCCTCCTAAGCTCACCTCGTAGCACAGCATTGTCACATGTTAAACATGTTAGTAAACATGAATAGACTATAATCAATCTTTTTAATAGAATCATTCATGCATAGAATGCAGTTCACAACTGCATCCAAAGCATTCACTGCAGCTGTCTTTCCAAATGCATAATGCATGCCAATATGGTTGATGTGGGACATGTCAGTTAGTGGTATTGGACCCTCATGCGTACAATGTAGGTCACAGACAGCATCCGAAACATGCATTGTTGTCATCCCAAAATGCATCACCGATGTGGTTGATGTGGGGCATGTCAGTAAGCAGGAATGGACTTGAACCAATCTTCCTAACAGGAGGCGGACATGGATCCAGACGCTAGGGGTATCACATAAGCCCCCTCAATTCGTGACATGAGCTAAATAATAATTATTTCTGTGAGCCAATCCCTACGAGTAAACTGTAGCACAATATCAAATATCAAGTGGCTCTGATATATATATGCAGTCACAGAGAAAAACAAGGTTAAGAAAAATGTTGAATGATTGACAAATACAAAAAGTAGCATTTTTGTTTTTGCTTTTTCTAAATTGGGCCCATATTTAGTCCAAAATTATACAGTAGGAGAAACACTGTCAGTTCATATGGATAGGTACTTTTAATGACCTACTGACACAGTCTGAACAAATATTTCAGGCCAGGGGACAACAATCCTGAAGTTGAGCAGGTGGCAGGAATATTGATCAAACTGTTGTTTGCTAAAAGTGAAAAATTTTCATTACCACTTCTTTGGATAGAAACACTGTAATGACCTACTGACACAGTGATTCCTACTGCACCTATATGTGGACATTTCCAAGCCTTTATGGAAACTTCAATCAAAGATCACAGATTGCAACATGTAGCCATATGTCCCCTACTGCACATAAAATTCGAAATCTCACATGTTACAAAATGACTTTGTGTGCAGTATGGATTTCAAAGACTTTTCTATCCATAGGAAAAATATTATAAATGTGACAAAATAAAATTTTGGATATTGAAAATTCTATGTGTTTTTAAAAAGATGGTGACACAAGAATATTGACACAATATTCAAAGTCCCATAACTCCTACAAAATTTGACAAATCAAAATGCAGTGTGATATGATCTAGTACATATGTTGACTAAAATTTAAACAAAAAACAAAAAAATGGTTTCTTAAAACATGTAGTTGTGTCCAAAAAAATATTCAAAGTCCCATAACTCCTATAAAATTTGACAAATCAAAATGGTGGCGTGCCATTTATAATATGATCTTTAGGACCTCCATGTAAAATATCAAGTGTCTGTGATACACATTTGAAAGAAAAAAAAAGAAAAATGTGTCCATGGGACACAGATGCCCCCACCATACAGATATATCGGCAAACAGGAAGTAGATGAGTGACAGACTTGAAAAGGGGAGACATGGTACAACTCATCATACCAAAGCTTCAGACCAAATATCAAATCATTCCTGCATTCACAAGCTGAGAAATGTTTGACGAAAATTTCAGACGTACGTACGTATGGATAAGGGTAAAACTTAATGCCCCTGTCACCTAACGGTGGGGGCATAAAAATAAGGCGAAAATATGTGACTACAGACAGATGGAATGGCTGATGGACAAAGCTGAAACAGTATAACCCATCTCCAATAAATGACAATGAGGAGTGTCTAATAACTCAAATCATCATTTTTTTATCAGGAATTCTGGAGGGAGAAACAGTACTACCATGCATAAGCTGTAGACCAAATATCAAACCATTGCTACATACAAAAGCTGACAAGTCTTTGACTCCAAATCTTTCAGAAAATCGATCAGTATTTTTTTCTATCTGTGAAGTACTAACAAGTTCTAATGACCCTCTCTACTGTTTAAAGCAAGTGATAAATACATATTAAGTGATAATTATATTTCAAGTTGACCTACTGATCTACCAGTATTGGTTAAATAAGAAAAAAGTAGACTATTCGATGGTATAACCATATTTGGTTTGTTAGGTAAGTGACTAATGATCCTATCTGCTGTTTCCATCAAGTGATTCAGATAGAGCAGATTCCGTCTTATGACCATATTTGGTGTTTTAGATAAGTAACATAATACCGAAGTTACTGTAAATTCAGTTTCTGCATATGCACATCTCAACAACTTATGTCTCTTCAGTGCAGATAATATCAAAACATAAAAAAATCCATATACCGAAACAAGAACATTTACAGTCAGAAATGACAAAACTGAGCCCCAACATGGAATATACATGTAGACACTTATAAAATATTTTTCAAAATCTAAAATGACAAAATGAAATTCCAAGGATTGTTTATTTGGAATTTAATTGGTCCTTGAAGGTGTCTGGACAGTAGATTGACAAACTTGTAAATAGTGAATTTCAGATCTTAAAAAAAATCCTTATTTTGGAATTTAAATACTTTGTAATCTTGAACACTGAAATCCGTAAAATAAGAGAACTTGCAGAGTATTTGACTTCACAGTGTGAGTCTGCAGTCTCTTGTGTATTAATTGGAACTTATATACCAATTCAAAAAGTTTGAACCTTCTTTGTTTTTTTTTTCAGACAGTAAAAAATTTGGAACTTGTCAAGTAGCACTGATCATGAATGATGTTTTTTATCCTTAGGGGCATGTCCTATTGTAATATTCAACAACACATGGCTAAATGACAAACATAAACAGATATTTAGCTGTGTCAAATAGTCAATAAACAAGTACTTATTTGTCACTATCAACTTTTTTACCAGACATAACATATGTCTGAATAGTAAAATTCCCTATGCTGAGACAGCAATTCACAGGATATTCCAAATTTATATCAAACAAATATAACTTCTGAAAAAACTCGTGTTCATTTGAATAAAGTTCATATTTGACACTGGGATATAAAAAAAACACAGCAAGATCTTTCAGACTAGGAAACAGATGCCTCATGATCAAGAAAAAAAATTACAAGTCACTTGAATTAACTAAATGGGCATTTCTACAACTGGTTTCTTATTTATGCAGTTGCATAAACAAACCTGTTTTTTTATACTGGTCTACGTGAGCCAGGGATACCCCCTGCCAAAAAAGTCCACATCTTAACAAATAGAAAGTATGGGTCAAATGAAATGACTGTATATTCAATACCACATATTTAAGCTTTAATGTCATTGTATGTCAAATGAAATGACTGTATATTCAATACCCAATATTTAAGCTTTTATGTCATTGTATGTAGTTGTTCAAATTCCAAGGTAAAGGTTATATGGTCAAATATCCTGGTTTCACTCCCCAACCCCAAGAATCTTTGATTCTTTGGGGCCTAAAGTAAATATAAAATTGATATCCAACATAAAAATATCATTATCGCAACTTATCAGACCAGCACTTTCCACATTCTTCAAACATTTTGAAGTCATGTTCTCCAATACCAAAATTACAAAGTATTACCGTACTACAATATTAAAAGTACTGCAAATAAGGCGGTACATGAAGTTTGTGTCTACAATACCATTTCCATGACCTTGTAAAATTGAGCAAACAGAGGGATCAACAAACAAGCAAAGGTTACAAGAAATGGCTCCTGCCTTCAATCTTTATCTTAGGGCTTATATATCATCTGATTCCTCGGAATACACCACAGAAAAATGGGCTACATTAGCCAAAGCATATTTTGTACTGCTTATATCATGTGTATGTTTTATAAGTTTTATACTTCCAAAATATCCCATCACTTGTTATAAAAATAAAAACTTAAATGATACCTTTTCACTTTTATATTTCCAGTTGTCTGTTAATGTTCCTTCATTCACCTTTACTTCATTTCTGAAAATGGAAAAAAAAATGAAAAATCAAATCAGGTGTCTTACAATAAATAACCCTTAATCACAATATTTGTTGAAGAGAACAAGTGAAGCTGGTAACTTTTTTAACCTACAGACAGCTTGTTCTCTCCTCATATACTAGTATATAACATTGGCCACGAAACAAAGCATTGGATTTTGAGGTTGTATATGCAAATGTCCATTTTCAATATGCCATTACTGTATCGTAATAGTAATACATTCTCTCCTATCTTGAATTATTTTTCAAGCTTCCAAAAGATTGATTCATCAAAAATTTGAAATGGTATTTGAAATGCCAAATTGAATCTAAACTAAGATACCATATAGCAGACCAAAAGTACTAAAAAAAAAGCCAATTATAACTTTTCTATGACTGAGAAACATAACATGGTCAATGGACCTCATAAACTGAGGTAAAGGTCAACTATCCATATAGCTGACAGTGACATTCTACCCAAATACAAAAACAAATAGCACATTTCCTTGACATAGTCAACTTGCAGCTAATGAGGAACTGATTGAAACATAAAACAGCAACATGGTTATCGGATCAAAAGGTTTCCACTTTCCAGACGGAATGCAATGTTTCCTGTAGGAAATTCAAATATTTCTGACACTAGACAATAATGTAATCTAAAGGAACTTTAGAAAATGCATGGTCAATATTATGGTCTTGTGAGATCAGGGTTTACATATAATTCTAGTGATATATATGTCATACAAGACATGCAAATCTTTAAAATGATGATTTCAGAAAATTTTCAAACAAATCCGAAGTAAAATCAGGAATATCTTAACTGTACATTTAATGAAAATTAAATATAAGTATAAGTGAGGAATATGGTGATTTTGATTCACTAAAATATCCTTTTCAGTCATGTCAGTTGAAATGAGACCATTTACATCCCAAATATGCTCTTAAAACTACCAGATTCTAAAAATGATGTTTGCATACAAATATAGAAGAATAAATAAGCCACAATTCTTTTGATGTTTTTTGGACTGCACTCTTAAAGAGGAAATGCAAAGAAACTAAAAAAATCACCTTACCAATAATATAGGGAAAACATGTATTCAAAAGAACATTCATTTTCTGATTTATAAATGACTCATTTACAAAAGGAAATGGTAGGAACTTGAACACAAATGATCATGCATTTATCTGATTGACAGCCCAAACAAATCAGTACCTGATTAACAATATAAATTTTAAAATTGCATTAAAACTTGTCAATATATATTGAAAAATAATCAAAAATTATAAATAGAGAACATGTGCATCACTCATAAATTTGTCAATAATAGGTCAAATCATGCATCAATAAATACTATATGATAGCGATTTATTGCATTATCAAGGCTGTAACACTGAAATTTAAATAATATTTAGACAGCTACATAATTAAGCATTTTTAAACCACCAACTCCTACATTATGCAAATTTTAGTGTTTTCATGATGTAAGCATACATGGGCAAAAATAAGAGGCAAAATTAGGAAGCAACCTGGAAAGGATATCTCTAGGCAATATAAAATAAGGAAAAATGATTTTATATGTCCAACATTGTCCAATGACTAATACAAAATTCTGAAATAAGTATACGTGAAAAGCCACCTATGTTGCAAATTGCACTTTAGTCTGTAATCATTTTTTATGGTTAAGGTGTCTCAGTGATATTATTCCGTAATTTTTGTCTAATACTTCATTCTTTAAGAAATTTAACAAAATAGTTATTCAAAATGTAGAGAAAGTTCCAATGTATTTAAAATTTTTATTCCTTATCACTTTTACAACATTTTTATCACAAAAGGTGAACATAAGCACATGCGCTTTAAATCTGTTGCTTGATTTACAGATAACAGAAATTATGAGGGGCCTGGGTGGCCGAGTAGTTAAGGTAGTTCTACTACCTATACAACCACTGTAGTCTATCACCACTACGGTGTGAGTACGCGCCCAACTTTGTACATTACCATCTTCGCTAGCCAAGGGTTACGATTCACTCTTCTCATCTTCTACTGTGAAGAGGAGAGGAGCAGATCGTAACCCTTGGCAGCAAAGATGGTACATTACAAAAAAGGGTGCACTCACCTCACAATCGTAAGTGATAAGGTATGTCAGTTACCTGCCCAAGGTCGGTGGTTCTCTCCGGGCACTCCGGCTTCCTCCACCACTAAAACTGACCGTCATGAGATAGCTGAAATACTGCTGAAAGTGACGTTAAACCCCATATCAATCAATCAATCAATCAGAAATTATGATGCAAGGGAGATAATTTGATAAAAGAATTTTATTAAGTTATCACTAGAGAAATTAACATTTTGCAATTTATAATGACCCATATAAATTTTTATTTTTTATATTTAAACTTTGTAATTACTTCAAAACTCTTGCAAAGTATGAAAAAAATCTATAATTGATTTTTCAAGCTATCCTCTCATTTAATCATTTTTCTATCATTTCTATGTAAAATCCTTAAACTTTCAATTTCAGTTTTTGTGATTAAATGCATGGTGACCCCAAATTTTATCTTATATTTTGAACAATAACACAATCATGTTTCTGCACAGGGAATTTCACGAAATTCTATAAAAGGAAAATACCCTGCAGACACCTTAAAACACTTGAGTCATAGGATAGTTTCATCATGGTTTGTTATCATTTTTTTTGTGGTTCATAAGTATGATGGGTAAATCAAAATATATCAATTGGTCAGTTAGTCCGTCATATCTCTGTGACCATGACTGTAATTAGTCCCTTTCCCAATAATTATGAAAGGTCAGTGATACTTTGTATGTAGGTTTTGTTTGGTAATTCTATGACAAGTCTGTCATATTGCCCTTGGTCATGACCTAAATTTCATGATCCAATGACCATGTCAAGTTTTTGTGATTAGATATCAGCTAAAAGAAAATGCTTTTAAAGGCTGAAGAATAACAATAAAAGTGTTATTCCACTACTTGGTTTTGCCGTGTATTTGTCGGGACTTCGTTTTATGCATTTTTACTCTGTATTCTTTCTTTGTTTATTAAAGGAAACCACTTGAAACTTGGGTCTTCTACTCCACCCCCTTTCCCCGGCTGATTTATCTTATTTGACTGAATTTTGAATTTTCCCGATTTCCTCGTTTTTGCTTTTGTATTTTATTGCCAATGTATGTTTCTTAACATTTGAGTTTTAGTGACCTATTTTAAGATCCTTTAATATCATAAAAAGACACATTGTGCGAGTAGGAACTTGAATAAAGTTACAGAAATATTGAATATACAGTGCACATTCGTTATATAGCCACCTTTGGGGCCAGGGAAAATTTTGGCTACCGTTTATATCGAGGGAATAGGGTACATAGAGTACATAGAAAATATGTATCTTTTAGAAAAATGGACCTTGAAAATTGTTGGTGATAAGTGAGGGATGGGTGGTCTAACGAGAGAGCACTGTAGATATCTTAGTCATCTAATTTTATTGTGAAACTTTATAAAAAGATCCAAACTTTGACCAAAGGCTTTAACTTCAGGCTCACGGTGGTTTCCTAGGAGATTACAGTACAACGTAAACAGTCAATGAAGTATGGCACAATAAAACCCCTACATTAACCCTTACGACAACATCCAATGACCTAGATCCCGTCAAGACTGAACTAGTGACATAAATATTTATTATAGGAAATCATGTTTCATAAATTGTAATATATTGTGGTTTTAATTATTATTAATTAGTTTTCGAAAATTATTTTATGGATAATTCAATTGTTATAAATGTTATCTAAAGACTTTTTTACACATTAAAAAATGACTTTTTCCCCAATAATTCAACAAACAGGAATCCAAACATGACTTGGCTTAATCTAGTACATAGTTATGAATATCTGACACGATCTCTGCCATTTTTTTTTTTCATTTGCTTTTATTCTCATTTTTTTACTCCATTTCAATGAACTCTCTAAAATAAGTTATAATAAAATAGATCAAATGCTTCTTTTCAATGGATACCAGTCTGCTCCGTTAAGCACTAGTCCGATACCAAAGACTAGTTAATTTGAATTCAGACTAGCAATTTTTTTAATTTTTTAAACCACTAGCCTGATCGGACTAGTAAAAATTTTTGGTTGCAATAATTTTAATAATGAAATGGGGCAAAATGAAATGTTTTTAAGAAAAATAAAAGTCTGTAAAGATTATGAAGATTAAAAAATGTGCACATCTTTATTTTTGTTTCATTTTATTTTTGGACTAGTAAAATAGGATTCGGACTAGTAACTAGCCCGAAAGACTACTGTAGTAATGAAAACTAGAGGTACTGTGGCCTGGAGGGCCACAAAATGATACCCCCCACTCCCCATTGGAGTAGAAGATACCTGATATAATTTGTAACCAAAAAAATTATAATTGCACAATTCCACTGTGTACTGCAAAATCTGAAATTTGCTCAAAAGATCTCGAAAATTAACTACTAAGTTGTTAAAAAGGAAGTAGATGTTCAGCAATCTTGAAATCTCTACTAGCAGTATAAACTTGCATACAAAATTTCAAGTTGCAGTGATGAGCAGTTACTGAGAAAACTTACGAAAAGTTTCAACGATTGACAAAAGATCTCGCAAATTAACTAACTCGGTAAACAGGAAGTAGATGTCCGACAAAACTGAAATCGCTACTTGCGGTATGAGACATGGTTATAAAGTTGCATACAAAATTTCAAGTCGCAGTGATTGGTAGTTACTGAGAAAACTGTTACGAAAAAATTTGTGGCTATCACAGACAGACAGACGGACAGACGGACAGAGTGATTCCTATATACCCCCCTGAACTTCGTTCGTGGGGGGTATAAAAATTTTGCACAATGGATCTTACATGCTCTTGAGTCTTGGCCTTCTCATTTAACCCTCTGAATCCCATGATCTTTTAGTTCCATACAAAGTACAGGATATTATAAGACATTAAACTCCTGTTACATAAGCATTCAAATACATGTCACATGCAATGGGAAATAACTCTTACAACTCTTACAAAACAAACAATCTTATTTATGAACAGAGCTATACAAAGTCCCAAAATCTACAACTTAAATTCATTTAATTTTTTGTAAAAAATATGTATGGAGAAAAAAAATTGTATGGAGATCCAGGCACAGACATTCCACTAATATTTTTCCAAAAAAACAACATTGAATAATCTTTTGTATTTTTTACATCAGCAGTAAGCTTGACACATTGTTTTTTAATCCTTTCTAACCACTAGGAAACACAAAATTATTGAATATCCTTCTAGTAATTACACAATAAAAGCAATTTTATTAGATCAATTATGGTAATAAACACTATCCTGCCCTTAGCTTTGCAAAAACTTTTAAAATAAACAAACCTTGACCTAAAAATTTACATCAATAAATAATGCTCATGGGAAGAGTTGTTTACAATATCTTGTTTAGATTTTCTCTTTGTCAGCACAGAGCTAATGGTTTATATGCATGAATTAATAAATCTATCCAACACCGGTCACAAATAATACCATAATCAACAATATCTATAACAGAATTTTCTTCATCAGCACTTTGATCAATTTCAGACTAGTAATTCCTTGTAAACATAAAATTTCTTACCTTATTATTACTGGGTGGCCTGAAATGTAACCCTATATAATTTTTTCCAATAAACATTTAGTTCCAAGACAGTTCCTCTTCAAAAGGGATTTTAATGAACTCCCAAATGCTAAATAAAGCTATGGATCTATGTCTTGTCATTTGGAATAAAATTGTATAGGTATTGACAAGGACAAGTGTTCTCCCCCTTTTCCATCTCTTTTCCTTTCTCTTCTTATGACACTTTTTTTTACTCCATCGCTTTCTAGCTTCTAGTGCACTTCCCAGTACCTGAATCAGTTTTCAGGGGCTCCGGCTACAGAACTGCCCAGCGTTTCCCTTGATGGTGGAAAGGGGGAATGCCCCATCTATGAGGGGCAGTCAGGTCATAGTATGGAAAGCCTGACTGCAAACCACTGTAGCCAAACAGTGTGGAGAAACACCACAATCTGCAGTTTAAAGACCCCTTCTATGTTTTTCTGACATGTCTGAACAAAGCAGACTCACTGGGGTCGTAAAGAGAAGGCATAATTTCCTGCCCCTTCCCATTTTTCCCTTTTTCAATGGTAATAAGCAATCCTTGCCCTTGGCTATCCCTTCCACCTTTATTTCATTATTCCTTTACTTATGATTTGTTTTGAATTAATTAACTCTTCCAGATATAGCTGAAATATTGCTCACTGTATGCTAAACTCTAACTACCATACACAATCAATCAGTTTTGTGCACTTTCCTTTTTCCACCTGATCTGTCTGCTGTCAAGATCATTCTCTTAAACAAATGGCACTCTAGAGCCTCTATTACTCACTTTGAACCATGGCAATCTGATAATCTCAAAGGAAACATGAGCTGTCGCCGAATGCAAATTCAGATGGGTGTGGTTACACTATAGGTATGGACAAAGTATAAGGTGTAAACATAGCATAAGTATTGTGGTTTAAGAGGAGTTGTGTTATAGAGGTACATGCATGCTGTGCAGATGGAATGAATGAAAAATTGAAGTCTAATTATCTCCCCTTCCTGGCTTTAAAAAATTATTATATTCCTTCATGCACATCTCCATAGATTGTACTTCCTGAGTGCAAAGTTTCATCAAAATCCTTCATGTGGTTTAAGAGGAATTGCCATCTCGGATGAGGTAGGAACATAAAAAATCACAACCTTTGAAGAAACAACCCAAGAACTATTGTGACCAACTTTGCTTTGAATTGGCTCAATGGTTTCGGAGGAAAAGATCTTTCAAGGCATTTCCCATAGGGTCCTATGTAAACTTTGTTCCCCACTGGATGCCTTCTTTGAGGTACAAACATAAAAATAGTAATGGTGGATTACATGATACCCCGCCACGTTTCACAAAATTTCTAAGTTAAAAGGGGCATAACTCCACAACGATGTGTACCGCTGAAACCCAAATTATACTTGGCCTGTGTTTTGTGGTAAACAATTTACATACAATGTTTAAAGACAGTTTGTTATTTCATTCACAAGTTGTGAGTAAAAAACCCTAAAATTTGCAAAATTTCAAAGTTTCAAGGGGCATAACTCCAGAACCCCTTGGACCTCGGAACCTGAAATCGAACTTGACCTGAGTTTTGTGGTAAACAATTTGCATACCAAGTTTGAAGACCTTGTGTTATTTTCACAAGTTATCAGTCGGAAACCCTAAAATTCGCAAAATTTCAAAGTTTAAAGGGCATAACTCCAGAACCCCTTGGACCTCGGAACCCAAAATCGAACTTGACCTGAGTTTTGTGGTAAACAACTTGCATACCAAGTTTGAAGACCTTGTGTTATTTCGTTCACAAGTTATCAGTCGGAAACCTTTGGAGGACGGACGGACGGACGGACGGACGGACAGACAGACAGACAGACAGACGGACGGACACACGACTGAGGGTACCACATAATACCTCCCCACTTCGTGTGGCGGGGTATAAAAATCAAAAACTCTGAAGGGGACTAGCCAAGGAATTATTGAGACCATTGTAAGTTTGGTTCCAATTTGAAATGTGGTTTCAGGGGATAAGTTAACCACAGCCAGACTGACACCAAGTGATGGAAAAAGCTCACCCTGGCTATAACTAGGTGAGCTAAAAAATCTCTTAGGAGTTTAGAAGTGGACATTTTGTACTATATAAATACTGTATTAAGGTCCATTTCTCTGTATCTTAATTAGAATAAAACAATGAATGCACTAAACAGACAGAATTAAGAATGACAGAGGTGTCCTGCTTTTCTGGCAGCACAAACAATACCTTAACCTTTCATGTCATCTATATAGTTCCTTGTACACTGAATTAAAGAATACATGTACATGTAAAGCAACATAATGTAACAAAGGTTATAATAAATTTACATTTTAATATACAAGGATTTAACAATCAACCAGTATAAAGTGACTAGTACATCAAAAGGGAAATAATATAGAGTGAGAACTAGCATTCTAAAAATAATAAGGCAAAGTTTAATTTTATTTTTCATTCAAAACTCATATAGATAATAAAAAATCTATTACTATTTTTTTCACATAGAATTCATACTGTGTTTAATATGTTTTATTCTAAAATTTACATTTTGATATTGATTTTAAATTCAAAATCTTTAAAGTAATTACCAAAAAAAATTAATGCATTTTGTTTGTCAACTTTTTACCATTTTAAAATCTAAGAATAAATTCACCTTTGTGAAAACCTTACAAAGCAATATAAGGTCAAAAATAAATACACTTAATTATTATTTTCATTTGGGATATATAATCCATAGTGAGATCAATAAAAACACAACAACAAATACCCATAAAATTCAGGTCATTGATTGTTTACAAAATCGGTAAACAACGTACTCAGACATAATTTATTAAAGCACATAGTTACAAGCTGATATATGAACAAGTTTATAACACTTCAAAATTTAATGTTTGTCATTTTCTGTTTCAATGCTGGCTATATTGGGCAATGTTTATTTTTAAGGCCATGCAAACTTTAATACTAAATATGATAGAATTTTTTAAATAAACATAATTCACAACG
This sequence comes from Modiolus philippinarum, assembly GCA_002080025.1. Lineage (NCBI taxonomy): Eukaryota > Metazoa > Mollusca > Bivalvia > Mytilida > Modiolidae > Modiolus > Modiolus philippinarum. Next base: position 106,134 of record MJUU01003489.1, on the reverse strand, counting down.
TTTAGACAATTAAATGTGTGAAGTTGTCGATCATGAGGCTCACAAAAGCCTGTATCTATTTCATATTGAAGATTTGGCATGTAAAGGACAGTAACTCCTATAGGAATTCATTGGACATCTTTGAAACTAATTTGTTTAAATTTCTGTATTTAAACTTTTTATCTCTAACTTCAAACCTGTTTTGGAAGACTAATTATGAAAATTAAGCATATACAGGGCAACAAGCCCTGCAAGTATTTCTCACACAATTTAGAATTGACCATCTTTTGACATGTTGTTAGATGCTATAATTTTGAATTGCTTGATAAAGCCCTGAGAAGCAATTCTGAATTTCTGAAGCAATAAAATGAATAAATAGTGATATTGAAAATGTAATATGCTCATTCACATTTGCCAGCATTATTAGTACTTCTTAACCAAAATATGTGGTGTCCTACGGAAATTTTCGCTCCTTTGAAACATACATAGAAATCAGTGTCTTGAGGAGTACATGTAACTGAAATATTGCCATTACAAGTCACACAAGCTATCCCATTCTTTCAATCTTAGGCAAAATACTCTAATATCTAAAATAAATTGAGTAAAACTAACCTTAATTATGTCATTTTTAGAAAAGATTTTAAAAAATATATCATGTATGTATATTGAATAAAATTTAAAATAAAAATCTTGAAAAGATGACTCAATAAGGAATCCACCCTGTATTTTTTTAATCCGTAGAGAAGTGTCTGAACCTGCATTAAAGCCTTCGATGTTCAATACAAGTTTTAATTGACTGTAAAGAATAAAAACAAATATTTACATATAAAATACATTTGTCCTCAGTTAAAACATTATTTGGTAACAATATTGTCATGAAGTAAGCTTTCCTTTTGGTTAAAACAAACAAACTATACCTGGGTGGCTTTTTTAAAATAAATGTAAACAAACATTTAATACCTGGAAACAAACAATGATCATCACAGGTTGTAACAAGCCAATTCCTTGGTTCTGTGTCTAATTCTGAAAAATAAAAACATGACATCAAGAAAAATGAGGGTCTTTATCACTTCCTCAATATGGAATACAATAATTAGATCAGGCCAAAATTGAAAAAGACAAGAAAGCAGTCTGAAAAGACAGCTTATCCTCTAACAAATCTGTTTTCTTGTTCAATTGTTTAGTAGACATTTGTATTAAGCTTGCTTAGAATTGCCTCTTGTAATTATTAAAACACTAAAGGCAAAATCAAGATTTTGACATTTCGACCTCTGTGACCTTGACCTTTGACCTGACTCCAATGAAATTTGCACAATAATGTTCAGCTTTATATGATCAATAAACAGGCCAACTATGAAGGTCCTATCACATCTGGTTGTAAAGATATTAGCAATGTTAACATGGTTAAAGTTTTCAAATATGCATTTAGTGACCTTGACCTTTGACCCTTTGTGGATTTGTACTAAGCCCTATTAGATCTATTCACATAGAATAGCCTCTTGAAATTGTAATTAACGAGCTATAACCTAAATCAAGATTTGACATTTTGAACTCTGTGAACTTGACCTTTGACCTGACCTTCAAAGAAATCTGCGTAATGGTGTTCAGCTTTATACATGTATAATCAATAAACAAGCCAAATATGAAGGTCCTATCACATCTGATTGAAAAGAAATAGCTATGTTAAAGTTTCTGTTAAAGTTTTTTCTAATTTGCCTTTATTTTTTTTGTGGATTTGTACTAAGCTCTATTGATCTATTTACATATAGAATATGAAGGCTCTAACAATTCCAACTAACCAGCTATAGTGAAATCTAGATTCTGACCTACTGACCTCTGTGACCTTGACCCTTCACCTGTCCTTAGTGAAATTTGCATAATGCTTTCAGCTTCATCAGTTCATTTGACCAATATAAAGCCAAAAACGAAGGTCCTAACACATCTGGTAGAAAAGATATAAACAATGAAAAAGTTTTTGTTAAAGTTTTCGAATTTGCACTCAGTGACCTTGACCTTTGACCTGACCCTGATTTTTTTGGTGGATTTGTACCATTAAGCTCTATAAGATCTATTCACAAATAGAATATGGAGGCTCTACCAAATGTTATTAAAGGGCTAAAGCAGTCAGATTTTTACCTTTTGAACTATTCCTGACCTTAGTGAAATTTGAACAATGCTGTTCAGCTTCATATGACCAATATACAAGACAAATATGAAGGGTCTATCACATCTGGTTGAAAAGATATAGGCAATGTTAAAGTTTTTGTTAAAAGTTTTAAATTTGCATTCAGTGACCTTGACTTTTGACATGACAAAAACTTTTTTTTGTGGATTTATACATAGCTCTATTTGATCTATTCACATATAGAACATCAAGCATCTAGCAATTGTAATTAACTAGCTAAAGCAAATCTAGATTTTGACCTTTTAACCTCTGTGACCTTATCTTGACTTGACCTTAACGAAATTTCCACAATGGTGTTCAGCTTTACATAACATGCATATGATATTATCAAATATGGAGGTATCACATCTGGTTCAAAAGTTATGAGCCAGGTTATTAAAGTTACGGACAGACATACAGACAGGGCAAAAAGAAATACCTGGGGCATAAAAAAAAAAATTAAACCTGAGTGACTCATGCATCATACCTGCTATAGTGTCTCAGATCTGGACTGTAATGCAAATTTTAACCAGTCATGTATCAAATGTAGGTAAAAGAGAACACATTTCTATTAGGCACCTCTTAACAATACAAGACACATCTGCAGACAAAGCATCATTCCTCTTTCAGCTACGTGTATACTAAGAACATCTGGATTTAAATGCAAACTTTAACCAGGGTCACTCAAGCTTGTAATCATGTCATAGTGATGAAATTCTATCAGGAATCTTGTGACTATTTAAGGCACATCTATTGACAAAATATTATTCCTGCTCTAGTATCTGAACACAAACTTTAACCATAGTCACTCATGCTGTTGCATAGATTTGAACTTCAACTAAGTCAATCACATGTAAATTGTAGGTCAAGCTATCAGCTGATGCTGTATTACTTTCCAAGTTATATTTATTTGGAAAAGATCATTGAGCTAGATCTGAACCTTAAATCAAATTTTATATACCGAGTAAAATAGGACCAGATTCCAAACTCCAACTTCACTGCTGCCAAAGAGACATCCTCTGTCATCTTGTTTAAATAAGATACAAGACTTTCACTTATGTGCATGTTTAACTCAAGTGTCACAAATACTCCAACGGTTGACAGCTGAAATGCCTGCAAAGCACTTTTTTACACTCTTTTAGTCTAATATCTTGGGTAGGTTGACAAAGAGTGGTTTGAAAGCAAGTGTCAAAAATGAGCACAAATATAAATATAAATATATAAATATAATTTAAACCCCACCACAATTTTTGCACCTGTCCCAAGTCAGGAATATGTTGGTCATCGGCTTGTCCTTGTCTTCTTATAAAATTTTAGTTTCTTGATATTTGGGTTATTGGATGTGGTTTGTTTCCATTGATTTACTCACTTTTTTACCTTTTTGGGGTTGCTATATGGTGTGAGGTTTCTCACTGTGTTGAAGACCGTATGGTGACCCCTAGATGCTTTGATTTGGGTCGTTTTAACCTGGATATGTGATGTTGTCTCCTTGACATTTATCCCATTTCCTTTCTTTTTCATATTAAAAGATGCATTTTGGTAGCTTAATTATCCATGGCCAATGCATAAAATAAAGATCACACTTCCCTACATGTAAATCTAAATCATTACCATGATTTCTCATTGACATTAAGTCTTCCATAAATTGATCTTGATGGCTTTATTATGACTTTTTGGATAAGCATTTACACAGTGAAATATAAAAAGAAAATAAATGATTGAACTTTATGCACTTCGATTATCATGATTATTACAGGACAGAAAGTTTATATGTACATTAAATATTCAAACTAATTAATAACACTTTTGCATTCCATTTATTTTTGAGGTGGAAAGGGCTGTTGAAAATTGTTTGAGGTAAGTAATGGTGTCATAAATGAAAGTTGCGGATCCAGGGCAGAACTTTACAAGTTCATGTTTCAGATGAAAATCTATTCAAATGTATGGCAATTATGCTGGTTACCTCAAGAAATTATACATGTTATATATATATTTTAAAAAGCTATGCTGCTTAAATTCTAAAATGCAAAAATAATTATTTTGAAAGTTGTGAATTTAAAGAAAACAAAGAAAACTATTTCATTGCAACCTTTAAATACAGACAAAACAAATCAATACATATTAAGATTATTCGATATGTGTCAATAAAACAACACTATAAAAATGCCAGTTCAAATGCTTCATTTGCTATGCAAAATTGTTTACTTAGGATAATTAACTTGGGTTTCAAACAGCCTATTTTCATGTTAAAAATAAAAAGAAATAAAAGCATGACATCTGAAATGGGACAAAGTTTTACAAGCAATGACATCATTAAATTAATTATTTTGATTTCTTACCTTTAATCACCGCTACTGTTTCGAATACACAACAGAAATTCGGCGATATTAGCAGACAAGAAAGACAACACTGGGAGACCGATTTACATCTGTAAATACAAACATATTATTGCGCACAAACATCTGTTTATTTAAATAGACCCCTCTTCTTTAGTCAAATTAACGAAAATGCATTATGCAAACATGTAAAATTAGTTAAATTATCTCTAAATACATTTACATTTTAATGTTTTTGTTGAAAAGAGTGAATGATAAGGTCAAAATACCAACTTTCTTGTTCAAAATTGTAAAGATTGCGCCTTATTTTTCCTAGGTGACGTCACTCGCACCTGCTGTGTAAACATAAACTAACAAACAATGGCAGACGAACCTGGCTTCCCTGCCGGGTCAATAGAATTGTATTTGTTTAATTTGTTACACCCTAAACAATCTTCAATGCTGTCTTCAATCAAACGTCCATGATTTCATAGTGTAAACAGTCTTAAAACAACTAAAAGGACCGGAGCATTCAATTCAGGAAAAAATGGAAAAAAAAAATAGAAAACGGAGAATATTTAGAAATGCAAAAAATTAAGAAAGATCTAAAGGGACATTATCGGTCCATTTGTAATCAATATATTACCAAATAAATGGCATTTTGCATGTCAAGACAGTTTTAGTCTGGCACGTGGGCTGGTTTCTTGCAGACGAAACGGGATTTAAATATAGCGGAAATAACGATTGTATTTTTAGAACTCTCATCGGTATAAATAAGTACTTATATACGGAACATTTATCGTTTTCTCGACATATCTTATGTAATTTAAAACTGAGTTAATTTGCACTAATAAGTATGTACCAAAACATTTCAATTAGTGATTTTTTACATTTTTTTTACAGGTTGGGCGGTACCTTTTTTTGCATCCGGTCCAGATTTATGAAGGCAAACATTCATGATAGAGGACCATAGAGGTTAATTTGGCTTTCATGAGTATATTCTGGGACTAATATATTATAATATATAATTATATTAGTCCCAGGTATATTACAAATTAATGAACTGAAAGGAAGAAACTTTCAGAGTGAAAACGAAAATATAAGAATTTGCAGTAGTGTTCTTGAGAAGTCAGTCTTATTTTGTCCGGTTTAGTGCTTTTAGGTTCTACTCGTGTTAACCTGAAGGACGTATAATGAGATTATCATTTTAAGGGGGTCTCATTGGGGGGGGGGGGTTCTGATCCCGGATCCCGCTTATCATTTCTTGGTTTTCCCGATTCACTCTTATTCGCTATTTACAAAATAGAGTAACGTTACGTGAGACCAGTGATACGTTTCGCATAATGTGGTATTGTTATAAGCCAAGTAATTAGCAGTTAACGCTTAGAAGAGAAGGCTTTTGAATGTATTTACATTTGAGTTTAATGTTAAACTTTACTCCTAGCCTTCGATCATTTTGGACAAGCCTAAGACACGATGAACATAATTGCCATCAAACCTATTACCGTACAAAGTTTCAATGCCTGTGTTGGATTTTACCAATTTTAGACGGCTTTTTTTCATCTTGAGTGAATCAAGTGTTTACACCTTGCATATGCAGACATAGTAAGGCCTGCGATTTAAAAGCCCATAAGAGTTTATATTATATTGTTACATTATATCATCTTTAAATAAACTGCTTTTGAACTTGAACTTGAACTTGAAAAGCCTTAAGGGATCTTGAAATTTAAAAGTCAGTCGAGGGCACCATGATCTATCCTAACAACGGACAGCACCTCATTCAGAAATGCTTATTGTAGCCAAAGACATTTAAATACGTGTTTTATATGTCTCTGTTGTAGCAGATACTACTGCAAGTAATTCACGACGAGTTACAGTTACGCAATAATTGCGTTCTGGTTTATTCAAACGTTTACTAAAATAAGTTATCACGTTCCCTTTGTCATCCTGTATTTGAGAAAATACATCTCATACTCCAAGAAGCTGGCATCGATGTCTAATATATACGATGATATGATATATAGGTTGATATATATATTTATTTTTATAAGTAAATATGGAATTGGTATAATTTACTATAAGATATATTCAAAATACAATGGCTCTGCCCCAACCCATATAAACAGATTGTTGTTGTTTTTTTTTTCTTTCTTTTGTAATATTTGTATACAAATCAATGACGATCATTGTTTATATTGTGTGTATGGGCCCTTTAATTGGAATAAAATATTTTCTTTTCTTTTCTTTCTTTTCTTCTTTACGTCATTTACTGGTATCTGTGAGTATCCGAAAATTTGGGCCTACACAAGACAGTTTTTAAGTTTGTCCATTGCAGCATGACATTATCGTGACATTTAATATTTTCCCCTGTTCTGTCGACTTAGGGGTCTGGCTATTTCTAAAAAGCCTTTTATATACATGCGGTAATACGAGCAGGTTCCAACGAAACTTCTCACATCCCTCACGGATTTGGACACTGGCCATTCAATATTCTACGACGGTATAGAACCGATTCAATAAATCTGTCCCCACCACCCATGGAAGTCTGAAATCTAGGTTATATGACAAACGTGATGATTTTGACTTCCAAATTGTGAACTTTCCCTTTCTCAGCAGCAATATACCTACATGTGCCTCCGCAGCATATGGAGTGTATATTTCACAATTAATTCGTTACTGTATAGAGCTTGTTGTAGTTCATACAGTGACTTTATGGCACCGTCACAAAAACTGCTAAGTCAGGGCTATGTTCAGCCGTTGTTACTTTCGTCCCTTTTGAAATTCTATGGCCGTCACCACGACATCATAGATAGATATGAAATGTCGGTGTAACAAATGAATACTGACATTTTCAGCTAGATTTACGTCTTCTTGGATTTAACATAACCGATTCTGACTTTACTCTGGATTGACCCACTGACTGTGTGACGCCTGCTGTACATACAAATGTAGAGCAGGACATGCTTACCCTTCCGGAACACCTGATTTCACCCTAAATTTTATGGGGTTCACACTGTCAGTACTTTAGTTTTTTCTGTTGTCTTGTATATATCAAACTGTTGATTTTTAGTTTCGTCTTTGTTAGTGATATTTGTGATACCGATTTGTGTTTGTTACTGTCTAAATACTAATAAAAGAGATTAACAGAAGCTTTCCAAATCTTAACCTCAGTACTGTTTGAGGGTTAGATAAGTTACAAGTACCATGGATTTTAATCGGTCATGTCTACTGGTTAGAAAATGACATTAACCGATCAGCCACCAAACAGATCTTTCAATACCACAAATACTTCACTGACTGTGTGACGGGTGCTGTATGCAGGACAGGACAAGCTTACCTTTCCGGAGCAAATGGTGTCACGCGTTTTTAGAGTGCTTTAATTTGTAATGTTTGTGTTTTGCGGTGGTGTAGCGTCTTTGGTCTTCCGTCTTCTTGCTTTTGCCTCATCTCTGGACTTTGATTTATGTAATCTTGTTCTTTGTTCCTTCGGTTTTCTACTGCCGTTGTTTTGTGACGTGTATATATCTTTTGTACAGTGTTCAAGAAAACACAATGTCATGATCCACTGTGGACGGAAACTGACTTTTTATTGTGTTCATACACAATGTAGCATCTTTTTACAAAGGCACTGTCAGTTATTGATATAGAAACAAACAAAGAATCATTCATAACATGAACAAATAAAAGGATATGGAGTAAATGTACATATGACAAAATCCCTATAAATACATGGTAAGATTAAGCAAATGGAACAACGCTTTAATTGTTGTTATTCATCTTGAAGTCAGCAGTCACAATGAGGCCCTCAACAAAGAGCAAATACTCCTACCTCGTAGAAGTTCAAGACGCCCCTAGCACCGGTTTGAGCGGAATTCACTTGCTAAATGCTGAACAACGCTACATCCTTGTATCCATTTTGTCATGGATGCGGGGTGGTCAACAAGCATAAAAACTCGGGCAAATTACTCAAGTTACAACACTGTCATCCATTGTATAACATAACTGCATGTGATGTGTTAGGAAGGTCAGGTATACACACATTTATTGAATCGACCCTATTTTCCAATTCAAAACAACATGATCCAGTAGAAGATCCAAAGGGTATCTTGCAGAACGTCATTGATTGTATGTCGTACATGCATTCAAGTTATTGATAACGAAAAACTGAAATTCCCGAATTCCCGAACCATTTTTATCTAATTTCACGTATCCGGCTCTACTTCGTCACAATAATTTAACTTTCACGAGTCACGCTTACAGAAAAACGGTCGATCCCGTGTCACCCTCTTTTAAGTCCTTGGTGTTAATATATTTTATTTTTGAAGGGATAAAGAGAAGAGATCAAGTGACTGAAAGAAATTAGTGAAGTCTTGGAGGATGCACAGAAAAGACAGTGGTTCCAGACCTCTTACAGGTCCGTGAATTCTTAGGTGGATTAAAAACAAGAAAATGCATTACGCTGGATCTAGGACTAGTCACAGGCTGGATGTGACAAAATGCTGTTGCAAATGTCCTTTCTTGGTAGTCACCACTTACCACGTTCCCATCATGGGCTGGCAAGAATGATGACGTCAGTGGAATCAATGCTTGGTCATTTCCCTACAAAGGAAAATGACTTTGGACAACACAATTAAGGGTCATACGATTTCACTTCCACGAGTCAAACGAAAGTTCGTAAGAGACAAAATTGCAAATAATAGCACGTTTCTGGCCCGGCCTCCTTTCTTTTTCGTTGACAAAATGCACGGATGTCCAGGGAACTCTAAAGAAGGGGCTTATACTATAGTAATACACCTTTCCAAGTCAGTCAAGGTGGTGCTCAGTCGGTAAAGGTTTCAATTGTTCACACTTTTAAAGTATAATCTGACAGCTCCTGATGTATAAACTTGACAGAGAAATCAAGTTGGATTTCAAGGGGGTAGATGATCACAGCTCATGCAGTCTCCTGTGGATGCAGCACTAAGCGTCTGCTTTATATAAAAAGCCAGCTTAGGCAACCTAATGCAATGTCTCGAAAGGAGAAGTTATGTCTGTCAGGACACTGACATACAATCACAAAAAGCATGTAACCAAACCATTTTAACCGACCATTCTTTGCTGTAACCAAGGACATATATTGTCAATATACGTCCTTGCTTGTAAAGCTTAGATTATTTTATTTTGAAGCTTCGTCCTATATATGATTTAATATAAACTGTACCCAATCCACAAAAAGACATTTACTCAAGTTAGTCTAGAAGACCATCTTAGTTACTGCATTATGAAATTTAAGTCTATGATCTAAACCGTACCCAATCCACAAAAAGGCATGTACCCATGCAACCATCTTATATGATTTATGATGTAAACCGCACCCAATCCAAAATAAAGACGTGTACTCAAATGGTTTTAGATGACCATCTTAATTTTTGTACTGTGAAGTCAAAGTCTATGATCTGATGTAAACCGTTCCAAATCCACAAAAGATGTGTATTAAACTTCATTTTAGATCAGTCTTCATCATTGTATTGTGAGATTTGAGTCAATGGTGTAAATGTAAACAGTAAACGCACCGACTATATGGCATACTCAGCATCGCACGTAATCCTTCAAACCACAAAACAACTAACACGACACGAGAACACCACAAAGTCTGATCCAACATCGCATGCACAAATCGCCATCAGCGCATGCATAAAGAGTCGTAAAAAAATAAGATCTAAAAGGGAAAAAAAAACAACATGCAGGAAGCGCCCTACACCTCTTACAGAGAATGAATATTCTTGTTTTCAACTCTTTTTAGTGGTATTTTCAGGAGCTGATAGTCTGTGACCTCTTAATGGGTTGAGTGCGATTCCAAGCCGTATATACTGTCGTCACTGCGAATAAGGTTTATATGTGATCAAAAACTTTATTGTTTCGTATCAATATAATGTTTTGCAGATATGTCTCACATGCAGCATATCATTGTTGTTAATGTAATAGTTTCATATAAAATGACAGGAGGCCCTCAACAGCCAGTATCGCTCACCTGAACCTTGGCTTATTTAAAGGATTCAAAGTTAAACTATAGTTCCAGTATATGTATAGTGGTTCAAGAAAACAAAACCTTGAACGTGTTTCCATTGGGTACAATGTTAAACTATGTTCCTTGTTTGCGGTCATCTTGTAAGTGTGTGAGCTTTGAAAACACCCTAGTTTTAGGGGACCATCTGAAGACTATATTTTGGCAATTTTTGGTTCCAATTGGATATATAGTTTCAGAAGAGAATGTCTTTGAAAATATTCCCATCAGATCCAATGTTTAATTATATCCCAAAATTACGGCAGTCTTGGATAAATTGTGAACCTGAAAATCATCTTTTTGCAGAGGACCATCTTAAGACTATTGTGATCAAGTTTGATGCCATTGGGTCCGCTGTTTCAGAGACGATCATTGTGTTTCCCGTACGGTCCAGTGTTAAACAAAATTCCCCACTTGAAGTCAGATGAAGCACAGACCTGAAAAATACCTTTTTTGCAGGGAACCATCCAAAGACTATTGTGACCAAGTTTAGTTTCAATTGGCTTAAGCAGTTTCAGTTGAGAAAAGTCTTTGAAATTATTTTTACCGAAGGGTCCAATGTGAAACTATGTTCCCAATTGGTGGCACATTTTGGATAAGGTTCGGACCTGAAGATCGCCTTTTTGCAGGGAACCACATAAGAATTATTTTGCTCAACTTTTCTTCCAATCCTCTTAGCAGTTTCGGAGAATATCTCTGAATGTGTTTTCCCAAAGAGTCCAACGATGTATCCAGCTTGCAGCCAATTTAGATATAGTGCGGACCTAAAAAACAATTTTTTGCAGGGAACTACTTGAAGGCTGCTGAGGCCAAGTTTAGTTCTAATTTGCGTAGCAATGTCAGAGGAGACCTTTTAATGTGCTTCCCCATAGAGTACAATGTTTAGCCATGTTCACTTCTGGCGCCAATTTTTGGATAGTGTGCGAATCAAAGAATTACTTCTTTACAGGAGATGAACTTAAGATTATAGTGGCCAAATTCCGTTTCAATTGGCACAGTACTTTCAGCGAGGTTAAAATCTTTGAATGTGTTTTCCATAGGGTCCAAAGTTGAATGTTCAGCACTGGTATGCATGTTGGACATAGTGCAGACTTTGAAAAAACACCTTTTTTGTAGGGACCACAAAAGGACTATTGTGGCCAAGCTTGGCCTCAACTTGTAAGGAAATTTCAGAGAAGTAGGTTTTTTAATGTTTTTCACCTAGGGTCAAATGTTAAATTATGTTCTCCGCTGGTGGCCGTTTTTTGATATAGCTCGGACCTGAAAACACCTTTTATGCAGGAGACAAACTAAGGACAATGGTGTTTAATATTTAATCTTGAGTAAATTTAATTAAAATTAATTAATTAAATATCTTAATATATCTTAATTAATTTAATTAAGATAAAATTAATCTTGAGTATTTGCCAAATTTTAGAGGAGAAGATCATCGGATGTGTTTTCCCATTTAGTCCAATGCAAAATATATATAAAACACCATCAAGATATAAAATTTTTGAAGTTCCCAAATGTCGATATACTCCTTGCATGATTTGGTAGGAGTTCCATAGATCTCTTCATAGTTGAAACCCCACTTGCCGTACCCTGGTATAGTTCTAGGCCTTGGTATATCAGCTGTGTTTGTATACCTGAAAGTATAAGTATTGTCTGCCATGTAAAAATTCGCCATTTCAGAAACTAAGGAATTGTGGGTACAGTGATTGTATTTCAAATTTTGGTGTACGAACAAGCAATTTTCAACCGTACGTTGACGTTAAGTTATTTACCTTCTTGACCAATCAAAATATTTTGGTGTACGCTCTACCCACAATGCTTTAGTTTCTGAAACGGCGAATTGAGGGCTGGAGTTTGTACAATTTTTAGCGTCTCTATATTGCTAACGCCATTGTTCTCAAAAGTCTTCATTTTAAAGATCGTAGATTGGAGCGCTCAAGTAAAGATTCATATCAACTGGTGTTGTCGTCATATATGAAGTGCAGTGCTCTTTCTTGTAATTTTCGATTCCATTGGTGTTTCTTTCATTGCAGAGGTGCCATCTTAGGGACAATAACATAAATTTGACATTATAAAGGAATAGCACTACGGATGGTCTTTTTTGTTTTGGTGTTGCCCAATCCTTTTTAATACAATTAGTTGGCGTACTGCTTTTTTGTCCCCCGCCGCACCGCGACGGTGGGACCTAGTAATGGTCTGCGTCCGTCCGTCTGTCACACTTTTGTGGACGCAGCTCCTCAGAAACCGCTGGTCGGAATTCATTCAAATTTTACAGGCTTGTTAGTCACCGTTTGTTCTAGGTCATATTGCATCGCCATTTTGATTCGTCACTTTGATTATTTCTACAGGAAATTCTATTATTCTCCTCAGAAATCCTTCAAATTTTCCAGGATTGTTAGTCAGCACATGTATTAGCTCATACCGATTTATTCAAGCAATATCGGACTGAAACTTTTTGGATAATAAACATTTAACATGTTTGAAATTAAAGCAGGATATGAAGCATAAAATCTCATCTTTGGTATTTTTGTAATAACATAAATAGCAACATTTTTTATTGTTCAAATAGAAATGTTCTTATTCTTATTAAAACATGACAAATTAGCTTAAATATGTACATCAAATCACTTTTTGGGGGTGTCTTTAACTAAAAAAAAATAGATGTAATGAGAAGCCATAATTTTAAAAAGGGAAATAATAAAACTAAGGAAGGTAATAAACTTTTGCAAAGTTGTCAAAGCTTCACAGAATGATAGAGTTTAAAAAAAATTTAGAATTAAAAATTCTTATTTTGGTAAATTTCCTGAAACTCTCGAAGACTTATTATTTTTGGGGATTCTACTTATCAACAATATATACCTTTCAGTGATGGCTGTTTTCTTTTCAAACATGTTTTGATTTCAGCAATATGTATTTCTTAAATTATAAGGGAAACCCCTGCCCAAATTTTTTTGGAATGGTGATCTGAATGGGTTGTAATGGATAGTGGAGCTTTCAGTTGCCACGGAAACCAAACCAGAAATCTGAAAGTTCAGAAAGATGTATTCCGCTAGATATTTTTTACTATATCAACTTGAGTATAAGCCTGCCCAAAAATATTTTTGTAAGCTTGACTGAATATTTAATGAGGATCCTCATGGGGGGTCATAGGAATCAAATAATCATTAAATTTTTGCCTGGGTAATCAAATAATCATTAATTTTTTCCCTGGTAATCAATAAATTTTAGCTTAGTAATCAAAAAGTATATAAAATGCAAGCTAATGATAAAATAATCATTAAATAAATGCCCTCGTAATCAAATAATCACCAAAAATGCTCTGATAATCAGGTAATCAAGAAACCCATGACGGGCCTCTTTAATTTCAGCAATATGTATTGCTTAAATTTTAAGGGGAACCCCTGCCCAATTCTTTTTTGGGATGGTGGTCTGAAATGGGTTGTAATGGATAGTTGAGCTTTAGGTTAACCATGGAAACCTGGGACTAATTAGTCCCAGTGGAAACCAAAGAGGAAATCTGAAATTTTAGAAAAAAAGTATTTTGCTTCATATCTTTTTAACGATTTCAGCCGATATGTATTAACTAGATTACAAGGGGAACCCCTGCAAAGGTATTCAGAAATAGGTTTTTAAGTGTCATATATGGCTACGCGTAGCAGTCTTGTTGCATATACATGTATTTGCAATATCATTGTTGAAGTTGATCGATGGTAACGCCAATCAAATCAAAAATCAAAATCAAATCAAAAAGCTTTGTGTAGAGTCGGCATGCCGTCATAACAATAAAACATAAGCTCTCATGAGCTTTTAAAACCGACATATTACATGACAAGCAGTACTAATAACATATATTTACAATACAAGCATACATATAACACATACATTCATATATAAAAATATATATACAGGCAGAAGTCCATTGGACAGGCCAAAGACATGCATATAAAAATCAAGCACAGATACATGCATTATATTGCTGGAGACAGTGGAGTGAAAAACATAGTACTCAAAGTACTAAAATTAAGCATAAGCAACATAAAACTTTAAAGCAGCACTGGAATAGTTCAACACACAAATACAAGTAAAGGCAGTATAGCATAAGCAATATAAAAATAATAAGCAGTTCCCGGGATGGGCACCTGGTCTGAAACTTGACGGGGATGTTCTTCCACTGGTTCAAAACCCTGACCTCTTTCTAGACAAATTTTGATGGATTTCTATACCCCATTCTAGAAACATGTGTAAAAGTATAGAACCCTTCTTACAGAAAAAGTAGGATTTTTCTTCATGTCAAGTCAATATACATATTAAATAGCCAAATAAGTTGTTAGAATGCAATTATTATCAACCGATTCTTGCTGAAAGATGCTTTTTGATATATTTATGTTACCAGATCTTCTCTTTAACCCCATCATAGACAAGAAAATCAGACCCCTTTCAAGAAAAGGTTTAAAAATTATACCCCTTTCTAGACAATTCAGCTAAAAATGCAACCCCGTTTGTCGGAACATACCCAGTACCACTTATATAGGCAGTGCCCCCCGGGAAGCAGTTTAACTTCTTCACAGTTAATGATGTTTCATCCATTCAAATTTGTTTGTTTTGTTTTGTTTTTTGTTTTGTTTTTTTTTTTGCTGTTTTTTTTTGTTTTTTTTTGTTTTTGTTTCGTGTTCTTGTTCTTGTTTTTGTATTATCTTATTTTGTCTTTTTTTTTTAGTTTTGTTTTGGCGCCTATGGCTATGGCCCCGGGCTATGGCCCCATTTCAGGGTTAAAAAAAAACAAAACTACTGAAAAAAAACAAACATAGCAAAATTAAAATATAGATTAATTTTCTTATTCAACTGAGGCTAATCTTATCCAGAGACATATAAAATTATATGTCTCTGTCTTATCAGAGACAATGTCAAAATGCACCCCCTTTTCCTGCGATACGTGATTTTCCCGAAACGGAAACATATCCACGCGACCACACGAACTTTAGTTTACACAATCAACAGGGGAGACAACTTTTAGTATTTTTACATGAATTTTCAGGCAAAAGTTTCAAGTTTTGAAACCTGAAAAGTTATGGTAGAGAAGTGATTGAAAAGTATAAATTATTGAAAATTACACCATCTTTTAAAGCGATATGCACACTTTGAGACTGCCACTGGTATTTTGCCACTGACACTAGCATTACTAGCAGTAGCGACGGTAAATGACATGGGAGATAACTGTGTTTGACTTTCAAAAAATGACCGGAAGTTTCCACAAAGTTTTCCATTGTTNAATAAAATCCTCCATTAGTGGATATACTCAAAGTGGCATAGAAAACATATTTTTCAATGGAATTGATTTATTTGAACTGCATGTGTCTTCAGGAATACGAGTCGAACTAATGTGATACTAATATCAACAATTTATGATATATTTATATTTCCTTTGCCGTCCCTACTAGCAGTAGCAGGGATGATAAATCTTCAACTTGCCCTTCGGACAAACCACAAATAAATATAACATGCCCTTCCACGTTCAGAATTGATGATAAATAAAATTTCAACTAGTCAAGTGGACTCGTCAGAATCAAATTTGCCCTACCCTGCACAGATTTTACTTGCCGTGAGCAAGCAGGAGAACGCTTAAATCTATCCCTGGATAGTGACAGACAATGTGCAATGTCTGTGTAACGGGTACCCCATTTTGATAATGAATTTTAAGTGAACTTTGATAGTTTGGTTACCTGTTTTCAAAATTTTACGAACACGTGTAGTGCTCGACCTTCTAAGTCCGTTTCCGTCGTAATTTTGGAACGTTTCATTTTATCTAAATTATCCCGGGTCTTTGTAATATTGATTTTACTCTACATTGTAAGTTTTTAAAGCTTAAACTCTGTTTAGAAGGGTTTAAATTTGTTAGATTTGACTTCAAATTTCTAAGTTTGCAATGTCCGACTCAAGAGGAGTAACAAAAATTATTCTCGGGATTGTAGGTTTTACACTTCGGGAACGTTCGGAGCTCTTACTTGTGTATGTTTTTGAAATCGAGGCATAACAAACTTGTATCATTTATTTCTATTGGATGTTTAAATGAAAGCTAAGACTTTATTTGCTGGCTAAATTTGGAATCATGTTACTAAAATTAATTTTCTGAGAGTATTTAAACCCTCTGGAATTGATGTTTGTCACTTTTACAGAAAAGTCACTCTCAAGGTACATATGTAGGTTCCTATATTACTAGGACTTTCAGCCTTCCTCTTCAGTGGTCTATAAAGACTGGTAGAATGTAGGGTCGACTTCATTTTTTAAAATTTTGTTGTAAATAATTATTTTGCTTTTCTGCCTCATCTTTTTCTAAGGTTTTGGCTATTTTTCAAAATGTATAGGGAATTTTATGTTTAAAAAGGGGAGTTAACTTTTGTCCGTCTACTTACGAGCCAGTAATGTAAATTATCATTTAAAAGGAAACGCGTAAGATGGGGAGTTTAAATTCTGTTTTCCCTGTCCTAAATTTAGGTTATGCCTCTTTCAATTGAGAGTTTTGTTGTTCACTTTTTTTTCTGTTATGAAATGAATTTATGTACATTTCACTAATTAAATCATTAAACTTCATCAGAATTGATTCTTTTACATAAAGAGGATAGTAACTTGGATCCAGAGGATGAACCTAATTTTTATACCATGGAGCAGCTTCTAGGAACATTGAACCTTGGATTTCTAACATTGAACCATCCAGAGATATTTACAAACTAAATAGAAAGTGTATCACTCAGCGTCGTCAAAGCCATATGTTGCCCTTCTATTTTTCCCAATCGCAATCATAAAGAACTTAGTCATGGTTTTCTAAATAGCAAGACCATCACTTGGCGTCGTCAAATCCTGATATCCTGATTGCCCAACATGGCCCTGTTGTTTGAGCCAGTCTGTCTGTTTACCCTTTAGAGAAATTCTCCATCAGCTGTGGACCACTATAGAATTGTTCAAGGTAGAAATGTTAAAATAATTGGCTAAATATTTTTACTTCCGGTTTGAATTGTTGGATTTTCTTGTCTCGCTAGAAATTTATTGTCAGACGCTTGGAAAGGTTGGTTGTTCATTATTATTTAGACTTTTCGAAAATAGCTCCGGTGACATCTGCATACCTGCCAACTTTGAAAAAATTACCATGGGTTTTTGATGGTAGCAGCACGTTTCGGCCATAATGCAGCCTCGCACTTTGGCATTTCAGCCATAGTTCTGATAGGCCATTTGTTAATTGAATGAATACATCTTAAATCTGTGTGTCTTACTTGTTTAATCAAAATTTGCCAATATTTTAAATGAATATGTTGTTGAAAATTAGAAATGACAAATAATTTTTTTATTTTTAAAGATTTGTTAAGTGGAAAACAAAATTGTGTTATATTTTGATAAGTTGTTTAATAGCAAATGACTTCTTTGAACTGTCGTCAAGTGTTCAACCTATGAAAAACTTCTGCAATCTTCACTGAGTTATATCCTACAATTAGGGGGGGGGGGGGCG
The DNA here is from genome assembly GCA_002080025.1 of Modiolus philippinarum. NCBI lineage: Eukaryota > Metazoa > Mollusca > Bivalvia > Mytilida > Modiolidae > Modiolus > Modiolus philippinarum. The sequence goes on along the minus strand of MJUU01003489.1, from coordinate 88,141 downwards.
AGACCATTTTTGGGACACTGGGATTTGCCTTTTTTTCAATTTCGGGAAATCAGGAGGGCCTTTTTTAAGGCCAGGAATACGGGATGAAAATGCCATCGGGACACTGGAAAGGGGTGTTTTTAGACCCTGGAAATCAGGATTTTATGGTAAAATTTATCGGGATTGGCAAAAGTTGGTTTCTTAAATACAATCTTCTGGGAACAGGACGTTACACAAAAAAAAGTCTGGGATTTCTGGATTTGCTCATTTTAATCATGGGAAAGCGGGATGAGACCCCCTTTCGACCCTCCTCAATAATAACAACTCTTTATGAGAAATTCCCTTTATTTACTGGTTTTACTTGGCAACATACCATAAAACATATCAATACAAAACCACTCATAGTACATTATTATGTTATCACAGCCCAGCTAACATATAAAGCAGTTCATATTAAGTAATCGACTATTTTATGACTTTTTACTATCTCATCTAACAACATAGAAAGCTGCTAAACTTTCTAGTACATACTGATTACAGGGCCGAAATGTCAAAGTCCGAAATTACGCATGGTCAAAATTGCATATGGCCGAAGTGTTTCTTGAAATCTTTTTGACCTTTGAAACAACACCTGATAACACCATAAAACCAACAAACAGGGGTTAAAATTCAGTTTTCTGTTATTTAATATCTTCATGACATTAAAATCATCTTGCCTAAAACTAATGACATTTTTGTACTGCAAGTAAGAATTAATTGCTCTCTGAAATTTTCAAATTTGATGCTCCCATCGGGGAAATCGCCATAAATAGGGAAAGTAGGCAAGTATAGGTCTGTCATGCTTCTTTATGTTAGACTGATTAAAAAAAGTCAAATAAGTAAAATATAAATATAGGACAATAAAAGTAGATTTGTAAATGACAGATAATCCCAGAAAACATCTCTGACTTGGTATTCTGAAAGGGATTACATTTACTCTGTATGCTGGATAGTAAAGTTTCTTTTTGCAAAAGCAATAGCAAAATTTTCAAGATTTTCATCCTTTCATAACATTTACTTGTTATATTGTGGTAGAATAATTGGGAAACAGTCATTACATTTACAGAGACTGACAACCTGATATAATTTCACAATTTATTGGGCCATTAAAGAAGAATATACACACACAGTTTTGAAATTGCCTAACTCAATCACATTTTCATCTTCTCCTCTGAAACCACTGAAGAAAATTCAACCAAACTTTACAGGAATGATGTATGGAAAGTCCTGTACAAAGATTGCTCATTTCATTACAATCCAATAGAAAACATGGCTGCAAGCATGGAACATAGTTTTACATTGGACTCTATGGGAAAATCACATTTTGATCTTCTCCTATGAAACCACTGAAACAAATTCAACCAAACTTTAGAGGAATGATGTACGGAAAATACTCTACAAAAATTACTCATTTCATTTTGATCTGGTAAAAAACATGGCCTCCACTACAGAACATAGTTTAACATTGGAGCCCGGTATGATAAAGCCATGCTTTGCATCATCTTCTCTGAAACTATTCAAACAAATTTAACTAAATGTATAGAAGGTCCTTTGCAAAAATTACTCATTTCAATAGGATAAGACAAAAACACGGGTGCTGATGGAGAACTTAGCTAAATATTAGACCCCATTGGTATTAAACATATTTCTGGTCATGCATGGCATAGAAGCATTTTGTCAGGTGAGTGATACAGGCTCAGTCTCTGAGCCTCTATTTTTTTATTTGTCCTTAATTTATCATCAGGACTGTTTTTTGTCTAAAAGCTAGGAAATCATATCAAGACTTTTATGAAAAACTTGTCAGTTGTCTTAATTTGAGATATAGAAGACATTCATGAAATAAAAAATTGGGGTCCGTGTGCAAATTTTTTAAGCCATTGAACTTTAGAAAACCAGAGGTGTTCCGAAATCTGACACAATTTCAAAAATGTGATGAGTGAGCCACCTTAACATTGGACCCTATGGGAAACACATTCAGAGATCAAATCCTCTGGAACTACATAGCCAGTTGGAACCAAACTTGGTAACAACTGTCCGTCATTGGCTCATTGGCTCTCTTTGAAAATTGTGCAAGGCAAGTCTGCCTCGAGCTCATATTCAATTTTATCGCAGCGGGGAACATAGTTTAACATAGACCTAATGAGAAAGTATTCAAAGAACCTCTCTGCTGAAACCAAAGAGTCAATTAGACATTGAACCTTATTAGATAATATAAAACTTAGAGTGATCCTCTGAACATAGTTTAACATTGGACCCAATAGGAAAGGCATCAAAGATCTTCTCCAAAGCCAAAAAGTCAAATTTGGTCACAACAGTCCTTGGGTGTCCCTTTTTAAAAGAATGTGTTCGGAATGTCTATGCATCATCTATGATGGCTGCCAATAAGAACTTAGTTCACCATTAAACACTTCTCTATTTGGTTGGAATGTACATACCACAGATGTAATTTCTAACAAAATACTGATCCTATTCCTGTTCAATTGGCCTTGTGTTTCTCATCTTTTTTTTTCATAGCATGGTAAATATCTGAATTGTCTATGGTCTTGCATATTATCATGAAATTTTGATTGGTTGTCAGTTAGATTCACATTGGCTGCTAACAATTAAGGTGGTACGGGGGTCTAAAATTCTGTCAGATAGAATTTTCTATATTTGTATACAAATTATCTCCCCTTAATGGAACAGGAGTTAGCTGCAAGGTTCAATTTTTTGGGTGGTTACTTAATGAAAGTGGCATATTTCATCAAATCTAACTATTATAAGACATTGAAAATGGTTTCGGCAACGTTCTCATAGTGAATTCCATTTTAAGTCACATGCGCAACAATGATGCGCAATTTTAAACTCCCGTACTACCTTAAAACTGAGAGATAAATTTCCGCATCAACATATTTGACTAAACATAGTGTGTGACTATAGATGACCTGTAGGATTACAAAAGGAACTTAACTTATATATAATAATAGATTCAGGTAGAAGTCTCAAATTGAGTGAATGTTTATCATCAAGTATTGGATATTTGAGAATAGATGAGGTTTTATTCTAGAAAAAATTTAGGCATTTCCCCAAGATAATCATAATAACCTTGAAAATGTACATCAATCATACTTTGTGTTTTCCTTGTGCACTTCCCCAAAGGTTTGTGGGATGTGATTGTAATTTTTTGGCCATTACAGGTGTTTCCTGTTATCTTCTCTCTTCAAATTTGATATTCAATACCAATATTCATTAAAGTTATGCATAAATGTCATAATTTTTTTAAGACGATAAATTTCGTTAGAAATCTTTTCATATTTCAGAAAATGGTTGGAAAACAGATATGGTATATTGACTTGACATGCAAGAATATCCATCTGATATAGTCACCAAAGAGACTAAAATGGCTGAAGGTCTGCCTGGTACTGTTTCTAAGGAAAGAGAGGAACACTTAAGATTAGCTGGAATAATAAAAGGTGTCCATGCAGATTTGAGAAAGAAATATAAAACAAGTATGTTTTCCTGTAGCTTATTTTGTGACTTGTAAGGAAGGATAAATGGCAGGAAAAAATGATAAAAACAGCTGCTCTGTTGAAAGGTTTACCTCGAATGCTACTGGTGTACATGTAGCTACGGCGACATTGCCGTTGACCCTACAATCTATATGCAAGGAAAGGGAACATCTTGTCCCGAGTAATTCCTGACATTCTCCGGGCCTCAAAAGTGAAATATACATTGTAAATACAATCTATGAAATGGACACTAATATCAAATGCAGTATACTCAAACTAATCAAACTACAGTCTGATCAAAATCTCTAATTCTATCTCCAAGTCTGTATAAAGAATAATCTGTTTGTAAGGCGTGATTGTCCAACAATAGTTTTTATATTATCCACCATTTTTTACACTGACAATAGGAAGTCTCTGTGAACCATGTAGAGCTAGGGCTGTATCCACCATTTTTACACTGACAATAGGAAGTCTATGTGCACAATGTAGGGCTAGGGCTGTAAGCTGTCATCAATGTCTCTTTGTTCCTTTTCTGTTTTCTTCTGTAATGTTTTACAAGCTGTGTCGTTCTCTTTAACTTGTTACTAAGACACTTCTCACCAGTTTTCCTTTTGACTGTTTTGTGTGTACACATTTGTCTCAGAAATATTTGACTTACGTTGATATCGGTGTTATCTGATCCGGTAACCCTTGTGGTTATAAATGAGCATTCAGCAAACTCTCAAGACTATCTCTTCAAGAAGTTGTTCCGTATCTGCGGGCGTATCTGTAGTAATGTCACTGTATTCTTTTGTCATACCTACTTCTTCATTAAACTGGCGGTCTTTCTCAAATGCCGTGTAATATTCATCAAATGTTGAATTTGTCAAGTTGAAGAATCTGCAGAAACATCTGATCCCTATGACTAGATGTAATGAATACTCCGAGGCAGCGACAATCTCCTCCTCAATAAGTTATGGGTTGTTTTCCAAGATGTCAAGAATACTTTCATCTAGGTGTTCTAAATTTTTCACAATCTGTGTTAGTGTCTGTATCAATATAACTACTTTTTCTTTTCTGGATGAAATTTTCAAATCAGATAATTTCCTACATAATGCTGTGATGGTGTTGTGATTGCTTTCTCTAATTGCTACTAATTTCTACATCACTGACATCCAGGAGTCATCGACACCAAATGTAAGGACCTTGGCAGGAAATAATGATAAACACAGCTGCTTTGTTGAAACATTTACTTCCAATGCTACTGGTGTAGCTAAGGTCATGTTGCTGTTGATGTTACAGTCTATATGCAAAGAAAGGGAACGTTGTGTCCTGCGTAATTCCCGAATTGGCTTGCTATGAAAGTTGTTAAAAGTGAGATGTATGTGTTGTGTACAAATTGTAATTTTGTACAAATAATAACGAAGTTCAGGAGGGGTATATAGGAATCACTTTGTCTGTCTGTCTGTGATAGCAAACAATTTTTCGTAATAGTTTTCTCAGTAACTATTCATCACTGCAACTTGAAATTTTGTATGCAAGTTTAGAATGATGTCCTATACTGAAATTAGTGATTTCAAGATTGCTGGACATCTACTTCCTGTTAACCGACTTAGTTAATTTTTGAGATCTTTTGTCAATTGTAGAAACTTTTTGTAACAGTTTTCTCAGTAATTACTCATCTCTGCAATTTGAAATTTTGTATGCAAGTTTAGAATGATGTTCTTTACTGCAAGTAGCAATTTCAGGATTGCCAGACATCTACTTCCTGTTTAACAACTAACATGTAGTTAATTTTTCGAGATCTTTTGTCAATTGTAGAAACTTTTCGTAACAGTTTTCTCAGTAACAACTCATCACTGCAACTTGAAATTTTGTGCACAAGTTTAGAATGATGTCCTATACTGCAAGTAGCAATTTCAGGATTGCCGGACATCAAATTCCTGTTTACCAACTTAGTTAATTTTTGAGATTTTATGCAAATTTCACAAAATTTTTAGTACACAATGGAATTGTGCCATTATAACTATTTTTATTAGCGATCTTCTACTCCAATGGGGAGTGGGGGTATCATTTTGTGGCCCTCCAGGCCACAGTACCTCTAGTTAGATACAAATATTATTACTAGAGCAATACAGAACCATGTTTAACCAAATGCTTTGTATAAATATAGGTATAATAGATGTGGCATGTACATTTTGTAATTCTTTATGTATGCACAAATTAAGAAAGTCGGCGAATTATATTTTGACAATTAAGTGAAACTTTGTTTATTTTTCTGGTAAAAATCATACCCAATGAGCCTGTTTGATAAGCCTGTCTTCCATTTTATTTAAAGAATGCCTGTTCCAAGTCAGGAATATGACGGTTTGTCAAAAATGTTCTATGTAGGGTTGTGTTTTCTCGATTCTGTCCTACGTTTTACAGATTTTCCTTACTCGTCTCTCCCTGTAATTGCTTTGGACTTTTGTTGTCACTCTTATTTAACTAATGACAGATGTATTATGGGATACCGATTTCCAATTGTCTATTTTATATTCAAAGATCTTTTCCTTTGAAACCACTGGGCCAATTGGATCCAAACTTGTTCAGAATAGTCTTTCGCGGTCTCGTTAAGAATTGTATCTGGTAAATCTCCTTGCCTCCTTCATCCAGGATGGCTGCCAGCTGGGAACCCTATGGAAATCACACTCAAAGATCTCCTTTTCAAAACTACAGGTCCAGTTGGAACCAACTTAGTCACTATGACCTGAAGATTGTCCCTTCATATAAAAGTATCTGGCAGGGACGCACCTCATCAAAGATGGCTGCTAGCAGGGAACATAGTTTAACATCTAACCCTATTGAAAACACATTCAAAGATCTTATCATAAGGCTATTCAAAATAAATTGTTTGTTTCTGAAGCCTTTTTATTTCAAATATGGTGCAGGCAGGCGTTTTTATGCCCCCGGATCTTTAGATTGGGGGCATATTGTTTTTGCCCTGTCTGTCTGTCCGCAACTTTAACCTGGCTCATAACTTTTAAACCAGATGTGATAGGACCTTCATATTTGGTATGTGTATTGATCACGAGAAGCTGAACACCTTTATGCAAATTTCACTAAGGTCAGGTCAAAGGTCAAGGTCACAGAGGTCAAAATCTAGATTTTGCTATAGCTTGTTTTTTTTAATTGCTAGAGACTTGATATTATATGTGAACAGATCTAATGAAGTTTTATACAAATCTACCAAAAAAATTTAGGTCAAGTCAAAGGTCAAGGCCACCGAATGCAAATTTGAAAATTTCAACAAAAACTTTAACATTGCCTATATCTTTTCAACCAGATGTGATAGGACCTTCATATTTGGTCTGTATATTGGTCATATGAAACTAAACAGCATTATGCAAATTTCACTAAGGTCAGGTCAAAGGTCAAGGTCACAGAAGTCAAAAGATCAAGATATAGATTTTGCTTAAGCTAGTTAATTACAATTGCTAGAGGTTTGATATTCCATATGTGGAAAGATCTAATGAAGCTCAGTACAAATCCACTAAAAAGATTTCAGTCAGGTCAAAGGTCAAGGTCATTGATCACAAATTTGAAAACTTTAACATGTCCTTTATCTTTCCAACCAGATGTGATAGCTATATATATAGGACCTCCATACTTGGGCTGTATATTGGCTATATCAAGTTGAACAGCATTATGCAAATTTCACTTATGTCAGGTCAAGGTCACAGAGGTCAAAAGGTTAAAATCTAGATTTTGCTGTAGCTCATTTATAATAATTGCTAGAGGCTTCATATTGTATATGTGAATAGATCTAATGGAGCTTAGTACAAATCCGCCAAAAATATTTTTTTCAGGTCGAAGGTCAAGATCATTGAGTGAAAATTTGAAAACTTTTAACATTGCCTATATCTTTTCAACCTGATGTGATTTTGCCTGTTTTTTGATCATGTAAAGCCAAGCACCATTATGCAAATTTCAGTAAGGTCAGGTCAAAGGTCAAGGTAACAGAGGTCAAAAGGTCAAAATCTAGATACTGCCTTTAGCTCGTAAATTACAATTGCAAGAGGCTTGATATTCTATATGTGTCATTATGTGAATAGATCTAATGGAGGTTAGTACAAATATCTACTTAACCTTAATTTCTAAAGTACGCACAACAAAATTTGCCGCAGCTTAAATCGCTGTAGCTATTTTGTTTTAAATAAGACCCTAATAAAACATATATGTATCATTTTCTAATTTTTTGCTACTACTCTTGGTATATTTACCGAAATAATCAAAGCTCAAATAAAAATATTTTCCATAGACCTTCATGTTAATTTCACTCAAATTTTGAAGAAATTCGATGTGGGAGTGATTGATGAATGATTTACCCAAACCAACAAACCAATGAAAAGACACCAAATGGATTGTCGATGGATTACTTATTTGCATATAGGGTGCTTGTTTGTTGTTTATTCGGGTGGCCAATGAACAAACAGAATTTAGATTTGTTTAGTAATTTACATAAAAATGTTAAGGTAAATCTGAAAATAAAATTTGCAGAACCAATATCCAGTTACAATTTACTTTTATTAAAATAAATTTGTTTACAGGTAAAAAGTTTTTGTTGACACTTTGTCAAGTAATTACATAATTATTTTTTGCTTCACAATCGAGATTAACTCCTGACCCACGTGTTTTGGTTAATAGATAGACCCCGGTCATTTTAACAAAAAATACCATTGTTCAGTTAACCAGGTGTACTCCCTCTGTTTTCGACTCAAATTTTCTGTTAAAATAACATAGAAGGGTAATGGAAAACTTTAAAACCCTTTGTTGTAAAATTATGGTAATGCATGGCATGAAGCTGCAAAAAATTAGCTTTCCATTGGTGTATGCCATGTCATCGTTTAACATTTACTTAAAAAGATATTTGGAGAAAAGTCACGGCAAATTTCGTTGTGGCTACTTTAGTGATTGCAATTTTAGTATTAATTTTGCATTGTAGATATGGTTGCTACCGGAGGCATAGTGTTTCACAAACACATCATGAATTCATGGATGTTAGCAAATTAATTCAATTTTTATGTCACTATGTAATGATTTTTGTCTCGGAAAGCAAGACATAGGCATGCAAAGTATGACGGCCACAGCGGTGTAAACTCAAGTTATTATATAGAAGTCTTTGATGTAGGAACTTTATATTTGGTCCCTATCTGTTAGACCCAAAATCATGTGACCTTGACCTATATTTCGCGGTCCAGTGACCAGGTTAAGTTTTTTTTTGTTGCTTAAGTCCATTTCTCAAAAGCTACAAACTAGAAGTCAATGATATTTGGTATATAGCATGTATAGTACATGTCAGTCTGCCATATGGCTTTTGACCTTGACCTCAATTTCACGGTCCAGTAACAAGGGTAAGTTTTTTTGCTTAAGTCTGTTTCTCAATAACTACAAGCCATAGGTCAATGATATTTGGTATATAGCTTGGTCTTGGTTAGTTCATGTCAGTCTGCCATATGGCTTTTGACCTTGAGCCCAATTTCACGGTCCAGTGACCAGGTTAAGTTTTTTTGCTTAGGTTTATTTCTCAATAACTACAAGCTATAGGTCAATGATATTTGGTATATAGCTTGGTCTTGATGAGTACATGTCAGTCTACCATATGGCTTTTGACCTTGACCTCAATTTCACGGTCCAGTGACCAGGTTAAGTTTTTTGCATAAGTCTGTTTCTCAATAACTACAAGCTATAGGTCAATGATATTTGGTATATAGCTTGGTCTTGGTTAGTACATGTCAGTCTGCCATATGGCTTTTTGACCTTGACCTCAATTTCATGGTCCAGTGAACAGGTTAAGTTTTTTTGCTTAAGTCTGTTTCTCAATAACTACAAGATATAGGTCAATGATATTTGGTATATAGCTTGGTCTTGGTTAGTACATGTCAGTCTGCCTTTTGGCTTTTGACCTTGACTTCAATTTCAGGGTCTAGTGAACAAAGTTAAGTGCTTCTAATTAGAATAGTTTCTCAATTACTATAAGTTGTACAGTAGTAATATTTGGCTTATAGGTTGCTCTTTAGTAGTACATGACTGGTTTAGGGACAAGCAGGGACGGGCGAGACATCTATTAGGGTCCACTCTTGTTTAATACATCTGAGCTTATCTTCAAAGATATCTAAACATACACTTCAGCTTTAAGCTCACCTGGCCTAAAAGGCCATGTGAGCTTTTGCCATCACTTTGCGTCCATACACTTCAGCTTTTAGCTCACCTGGCCTAAAAGGCCATGCGAGCTTTTGCCATCACTTTGTGTCCATCGTCCTTCCGTCCGTCCGTCAACAATTTCAAAAATCTTCTCCTCTGAAACAGCTGAGCCGATTGTAACTAAACTTGGTCTGAAGCATCATCAGGGTATGCAGTTTAAATTGAGTTCGATTAGTCCAAAGACCAAACAACAAGGCCGCTGTTGCTAAAAATAGAACATGGGGTTAATTGCTGTTTTTTGCAAATAATCAAAAAACCGTTACAGATATCCGTCCGGCGTAAACTTTTCATTCAAAGATCTTCTCCTCTGAAACCACTGGCCCAATTGGAACCAAATTTGGTCACAATAGTCCTTGGGTTGTCCCCTTTAAAAAAGGTATCCAGCAGGACCGTACCTCATCCAAGTTGGCTGCCAGCGGGGAACATAGTTTTAACATTGGACCCTATGGGTAAACACATTCAAAGATCTTCTTCTCAGAAACTACCAGTCCAATTATAACCAAACTTAGTCACAATGGTCCTTAGATGGTCCCTTCCAAAAAAGGTATCCGGCAGGTCCGTACCTAATCCAAGATGGCCGCCAGCGGGGAACATAGTTTTAACATTGGACCCTATGGAAAAGACATTCAAAGATCTTCTTCTCAGAAACTACCATTCCAATCATAACCAAACTTAGTCACAATGGTCCTTAGATGGTCCCTTCCAAAAAAGGTATCCG